>JAODAL010031289.1:0-48643 GCA_025379985.1 Phyllomedusa bahiana
GCTTATATAAAAACTTCATAAAATTGATTCACTATTTCCTAATGCAGGTATCTGGGGGAGCTTCGGGTCGGAAATCCTGGAGGAAGTCCTCTTATGTTTCTTGCCTGCCCTCCGCGTCCTCTTACTGAGCGCGAGTGTCCCTGGGCACTCCACAAGTTTTTTGGAGATCTGTGTGTTTCTCTGATGTTCTCATGTGCATCCGGATAAGAATCTGAAAGTCCCTCTGAGTCCGTTGTATCCGTACAAGATCCTGTATCATCCTCCTCCAAAGGTGGAAACGTAACTTTTTTCTCACGCTTTTTGTAATTATTTATCTTCTTGAGGATAGATCTAGGATATCTTTTTGTTGCAGTATCCACTTGCCATTTATAGATTTGTCCTTGGGTGTAATCAAAGGAATCTCGATTAAACTTGGTTTGTTTTACTGATATAATGCTCTCTTCTAATTTGGTGATATTCGATTTAAGTTTATCCTCCAAAGTTTTGAAAGTCGGATCATCTGAATAGGGAGCTATGGATTCTTTAACAGTTCGTAGTGTACTCTCAAGATCCACCAATGATTCTTTTTCGTGCTTTATTATAAGGTGCATTAATTTGAAGGAACAGTCACTTAAAATATCATTCCATTCTTTTGCAAGATTCTCATCACTAGAGAAGGTTGGATATCTATTCATTCTTAAACCTCTCGGTATCATTTCTTTGTCGAGGTAAGATTGTAGCGTAGTGCTATCCCACCATAATTTGATCTGTTGAGACATAATTTTCTCCATATCATGCATCTTCTGTTTTAAATCCAAATTTATTTGTTGTTGATGAACAGATCCATTACTGTAATTAGCCGCTATTAGCAATTACCTGCAAATTATGGTGGAAAATAAGTGTTTGATCACCTACAAACAAGCCAGATTTCTGGCTCTCACAGACCTGTAACTTCTTCTTTAAGAGGCTCCTCTGTCCTCCACTCATTACCTAGTAATGGCACCTCTTTGAACTTGTTATCAGTATAAAAGAAACCTGTCCACAACCTCAAACAGTCGCACTCTGAACTCCACTATGGTGAAGACCAAAGAGCTGTCGAAGGATACCAGAAACTAAATTGTAGCCCTGCACCAAGCTGGGGAGAATCTGAAATAGGCAAGCAACTTGGTGTGAAGAAATCAGCTGTGGGAGCAATAATTTGAAAATGGAAGACATACAAGACCATTGATAATCTCCCTCGATCTGAGGCTCCATGTAAAATCTCACCCTAGTGAGTGACCTGCATAGAGAGCTATGACCAACGTAACAAAAGCTACCATCAGTAACACACTACGCTGCCAGGGATTCAGATCCTGCAGTGCCAGACGTGTCCACCTGCTTAAGCCAGTACATGATCCAGAAGAGTATTGGGAGAATGTCATATGGTCAAATGAAACCAAAGTAGAACTGTTTTGTAGAAACACAACTTGTCGTGTTTGGAGGAGAGAGAAGGTTGAGTTGCATCCAAAGAACACCATAGCTACTGTGAAGCATGGGGATGGCAATATCATGCTTTGGGGCTGTTTCTCAGGACGACTGATCCGTGTACAGGAAAGAATGAATGGGGCCATGTATTGTGAGATTTTGAGTGCAAACCTCCTTCCATCAGCAAGGGCATTGAGATGAAACATGGCTGGGTTTTTTCGATGTAATGATCCCAAGCACACTGCCAGGATAATAAAGGATTGGCTTCGTAAGAAAGATTTCAAGGCCCAGGAGTGGGCCTAGCCAGTTCAAGTTTCTAAAACCCCATAGAAAACCTTTGGAGGGAGTTGAAAGTCCGTGTTGCCCAGTGACAGCCCCAAAACATCTTTGCTCTAGAGGAGATCTGTATTGAGGAATGGGTGCTAACCTTGTGAAGACTTACAGAAAACGTTTGACCTCTGTCATTGCCAACAAAGGATATATAACAAAGTATTGAGATGAACTTTTGTTATTGACCAAATACCTATTTTCCACCATAATTTGGGAAAAAAATTCTTTCCAAATCAGTCAATGTGGTTTTCTGGATCTGTTTTCTCATTTTGTCTCTCATAGTTGAGGTCTACCTGTGTTGTCAATTACAGGCCTCTCTCATCTTTTTAAGTGGGAGAACTTGCACAATTGGTGGCTGACTAAATCCTTTTTTCTCCCACTTTGTTTTACAATTTTTTATTGAGTTTATGATTATTCTTAGCTCTAGGGGATCTTCGACCAATATGATTTTTAGGGATTTTAATTCATGAATTGCAGTGGTATTACATTGTATGGTCAAAGTCATGAAAACTAAAAAAACGCCAGATCAGACAAGATCCATCATATGCATCATAAACAGGACATATTATAACAGTGTGAACAGAGTAGTGCTAAAACAACGGGTAGACAGAGGTAGGTGAACATGTAGGATTGCTACATTTTACATTCCATATTTAGAACTCACACAGAAAGGTATGGATTTTAGATGTGGAATTAGTGTTGATTCTACCATGGATATTCAACTTTGTGAAAATCTGTTGTGTAAAGTTGCCAATTACTAATCCTTTTCCAATGATATGTGCACAGATCTACATGTAAAGTCCACAGCATATGACATATCATAAAATGTATAGTTGACATGTTTTATAGCTTACAAGGGTAGTCTTTCTTGTTATATATATTATAAGGATATATTTAACAGGGTATTTCTTATACCTGGAAAGAACTACAATGGGGTTGTCCAATTCCATCAATGTGGTTTTGAATACCTCTACATGTCATGTGGACATACTGTGGGGAAAATATGTATTTGATACACTGGGGATGTTGCAAGTTTTTCCACCTACAAAGAATCTAGAGGTCTGTAATTTTTATCGTAGGTACACACCAAATGTGAGAGAAGGAATATAAAAAACCTCAGAAAATCACATTTTAAATAATGAATTTGCAATTTATTGCATGAAATATGTATTTGAACACATACCAACTAGCAAGAATTCTGTCTCTCACAGACCTGTTTTTCTTTAACAAGCCCTCCTACTCTGCACTCATTACCTGTATTAATTGAACTTGTTATCTGTATACAATCACAATCACAGTCCAACCTCTCCACCATGGTTAAGACCAAAGAGCTGTCTAAAGACACCAGGAACAAAATTGTAGACCTGCACAAGGCTGAAATTAGCTATAGGACAATGGGCAAGTAGCTTGGTGGGAAGGCAACAAGTGTTGGCGCAATTATTAGAAAATTAAAGAAACACAAGATGACTGTCAATCTTCCTCAGTCTGAGGCTCCATGCAAAATCTCACCTTGTGGGGTAAGGAGGATTCTGAGAAAGGTCAGGAATCAGAACCACACGGTAGGAACTGGTCAATGACCTGAATAGAGCTGGGACCACAGTCTCAATGATTACCATTACCCTAGGCTATCAGGGATTGAAATCCATCCAGGCCCCCTACTCATGCCAGCACATGTCCAAGCCCATTTGAAGTTCGCCAATGACCATCTGGATAATCCAGAGGTGGCATTGGAGACGGTCATTTGGTCAATTGAGACGAAAATAGAACTTCCTCCACTCGCCTGTGTTTGGAGGAAGAAGGGTGAGTTCAACCCCAAGAACAATGTCCCAGATATGAAGCATGGGGTGGAAACATTAAACTTTGGGGGTGCTTTTCTGCAAAGGGGACAGGACAACTTGATCGTATTGAAGGGAGAATGGATCTGGCCATGTATCGTGAGATTTTGGCCAACAACCTCTTTCCCTCAGTAAGGACAATGAAGATAGGTCGTGGTTGGGTCTTACAACATGACAATGACCTGAAAGACACAGCCAAAGCAACTAAGGAGTGGCTCCATAAGAAGCGTTTCAAGGTTCTGTAGTGCCGTAGCCAGTCTCCAGACCTGGACCCAATCGAAAATCTTTGGAGAGAGCTGAAACTCAATGTAGTCCAGTGACAGCCAAAAACCTGAAAGATCTGGAGAACATCTGTATGGAGGAATGGGCCGAAATCCTTGCTGCAGTGTGTGCAAATTTGGTCAAGAACTACAGGAAACGTCTGACCTCTGTAATTGCAAACAGAGGTTTCTGTACCAAATATTAAGTTCGTTTTTTTTTTTTGTATCAAATACTTATTTAATTATTTAAAATCAATACAATTTTGAATTTCTGTGATTTTTTTTTAGATTCTGCTCTCACAGGTTGACAAGTGTAGCCTATTGATGAAAATTGCAGATCTCTCCATTCTTTGCAGGTAGGAAAACTTGCAAAATCGTCAGTGTATCAAGTACTTATTTTCTTTACTGTATTACAGTCTTTTTAAAATTGTATTCATAGATTCACTGTACAGACAAACTCATCCTTGCACCAAGATCTGTGCTTGGCAATCAAGTGAAAGGAAAGACTATAAGTACACTTTTTCAGCACAAACCAAGTAACATATAAAAGTCAATATTGCCATACTGTTTCTGTTCAGTTAACAGAGACAGGTAATTGAAGACTTTTTCTAAATACATTGCTTTGTTTTCTTTGGTCAGGAGATAAAGAAGATTTGATCTCCTCTTAGAGCATACAGGTTTCTCTGGTTATGAGTATCTCTCCCCACCTCTCTCTGCTCTGTCTCTTATTTCTAATTGCTCTAATCTGACATCAGTTACTCAGTCTGTCACTGGTGAGTCACCTCCTACAGAGTCTTATCTCTAGTAAAATACTTTAAAAGTATCTCATTTAGCTAAGTAACAACTCTTTAGAGCTCTGCAGCCTGAGAATGACACTTTATAAATCTCTTTGACTCATGTCAGTGTAATGTCACTCATGGCAGAGCTAATGTGTCAATCACTGCTATAGACCCACACACGACCCATGAACAGCATGATTCTAAAGCTGATTATGGCTCTTTGAAACTGCATGGTTAGAAAACCCTTTTAAGTCGAATTAGTACAAAAGTTGGAACAGGCACATTTTTAAGTGTAACTCCAGTCCAAAAAATTTTGGTTTGGATAATAAATAGAGAAAAAGATTGGCACCCTTGTAAGTTTTTTTTTTTTTTTGCTGTATGATCCACAATTCAGAACATTTCACCTCCCTTTCTGTCCATTAGGAAATAAAATTGATACCACACATTTTGGTTATATGAGTCTGTGGAGGACTTAGTGGGAGGATTTTTGTTTACTGAAGCCTGTATAAGGCTTCAGTAAATCCATGCCACACCCCGTTTAGAATTCATGAAGTGTTTATAATTAGTGTTGAGCGATTGCGTTGGCTATCGAGATCGATCGATAGTCGATAGTCGGAGCCGCTATCGATAAGGTTTTTCGAGTAGGACATCGATTATGCGCGCTGACCATCTAAAAGTCCTATGGGAGTAGCAACAACACCTTCATTATTACACCCAACAAGGCTGGAGAACTGAAATTAACATACCACAACAGTCAAATGGATACTCTACAGCTTAGGGGCAACACACTTAGTTTTATAAAAGTCACAGAAAAAAGTCACAAGACCATTTAAACTATCCCTGTCTTGTAACCACAGCCTGACCCTTAAACCTGCATCACCCACAAATTAAAAAAGTGCCAGAAGGCATATGATTGAACATCATGTTTACAATGAACTGGACATTGAATATCCCTGTCCTGCGAACGCAGCATGAGCCCCAAACCTGCATGACCCCCACATTTAAAAAGTGCCGGGAAAAAGGAGTCCTTTCAACCACCATTTTAGTTTCATCTGACATGAACTATACTGTCCTGGCCTCATCCATGAGCCCCAAACCGCAAGACCCCCACATTTAAAAAGTCCGAAAACGAGTCTTTCACCACCATTTTAGTTGAATGGACATTGTCTAACCTGTCCTGACCCACAGCCATGACCCAGCCGGAGTGTACAGTGGTGCGGTGAAAGCCCAGCTGTGTCTGTCATCTATAACACGCAGGTTTTAAAATGGCCCTGATGACGCAGCAACGAAAACTGTCCGTGCTGAGCAAGTGCGGAACGCGAAGTGTGAGAACTCCATCCCTTCTCTGTACACAGTCAATACCTGTGGTAGCGCTGCCCCGTCCGTATGAGTGTTGCACCAATTGACTTCACTTGGAAATACTGGTGGTTTAAACGCTCCTGTTACACCCAGGTGCCCTTTTTCTGCATTCTTTTTTCTCAGTTTACTCAACGTGCTGAGGAAATGGTCTCTGTACTTTGCTTCTACTGTATCCGTGCTCCATCAGCTCCAGTCCTCTGAATAACCTACATCGGTTCAAGTTTTTATCCTGAACCTACCCTTTGTACAATCACAGAATTTTTTTAAACAGCTTATTTTTGTACATGCAAGTTTTTTCTAGTACTTTAATTCCTAGAAAACACATTTTTAATATATAGGATGGAATCCCACAATGTCTTTTTTTTCTCTTTTTTCACTGTACTAAAATGGGTTGTCTCAATACAGGATTGATAGCTATGTTAAATATCTTGCAACAACAACGTAAATTTTGCCAATATGTGCCATTAAACAGTGGACCCTTACCTATTCCTGATTCTGATCAGCACCATCACCCTTGAGCCACTCTTGACAATGTGAAGAACAATGTCTTTATAAACACATTATTTTAGAATAGAGACCTGTAGTAATATGCTGCAATGTCACAGCAAAATAGCCCCCAAAAATCATTCAAATCATGAGACCCTATAAGCCACTATTGGTCAATTGTTGAAGAACAAATTCTTGTTAGAAACAACATTTTTTTTATAATAGGTACCTTAGTAATTGCTGCAATTACAAAGCAGCATGACCCAAAAAATTATAAAAATGACTCTCAGCCACTGTTAAAAAATTGTAGGGAGAAAATGCCACTTAGAAAGCCACATTTCTGTTACAAAGGAACCATGATTTAATTGCTGTATCTCCACAGCTACATGACCCCTAAAAATTATAGTAAAAATGACTTCTCAGCCACTGTTAAAAATTGTGAGGGAGAATTGACCACTTAGAAGCCACACTTTCCTTCCAAAGAGACCATGATTATTGCTGTAATCTCACAGCAACATGACCTCAAAAACCATTGACAATGCGAAAACGTCTAAGATAAAGTGAGCTAAATGGAATACGGTGTTGTCCATGAAACCATTGCTGTCTTTACAGTCTCCTCACAGCACAAAACCAGCAAAAGAACTGTTGGGAAAAGAGAATAAAATTGCAGTAAGAAAATGATCATTTTAAAAAAGTTTCAAGAGGACCATTTCTGTTTGAAAAGGAAATGTGAAGTAGACTGCAACTAATCGGTGACCTGCGGCAATTGGGGCCACAACATCCAATCAGAGATCCATGCCTGATTCATCTTGATGAAAGTCAGAACGATCCCATTATCTGTGGGAAAGCGGATGCGTGTGTCTGTAATGACTCTCCAGCTGTGCTGAAGGTCCGCTCAGATATGACGCTGGCTGAGCTGGCAGGACAACACCTCTATGCGTTGACGAGCCAGCTCGGCCAATCGTCCATTTTTGGATACCCCAGAAGTCTATTGGGGTCCGAACACAAGCAAAAAAACATCGATGTTGGAGACGCAGATAGTCGTGCACTCACATGCGATCTTAAGCTGATCTCTGTGTGGTTGATATGGTGTGCCCTGCATTGCATGCCGTTGGTTGGTGGTAAACAAAGATTGCCAGAGTCACCCATTAGGCACTCTGCCAACCTTTGCCGTGCTGCTGCCGCTACGCCTACTTGCACTCCTACTGCTGTCACGTTGCCTTGATGTTGTTCTCCCACCGGACATTTGGGGAACGGTGAAGCAGACGCAACAGATGTCTCCAGTTGATCAATCAGCAAGGTCCTCCATTTCCCTGCATTTTACTCTCTATTTGGGTGGGTGGAAAGGAAAGTTCTGATTTTTGTTTGTACCGGATCCAGGAGGGTGGCCACCCAGTAACAGTTGTTCATGTTTGATGACCTTAATACGAGGATCATGTTGGAGAAATGGAGCTCCAAGCACTCATGTGAGAGATGGAGCTTGATTTCCCAAGCCTCTGGGTCGAGGGCACTAGCAAACTGATCTTCCTCATCTTCCTCCCCCCTCAAAATCCGCGCCAACCTCTTTCCAAGGCAGGGAACGTCGGTAACATCCGGTGTCTAGGAATACCCTCCTCCTCCTCCTCCTCCTCCTCCTCCTCCGCTTCCTCCGGCACAGCTTCAACACAGCCCCTGACTTGCCTGAGATGAATCACCCTGATAGCTGATGCGCCACCCCATTGCACTAGCTCTGGACCCCGAACCACTGCCAAATGAAGACCGATGGACATTGTGAAACTGTCCGGACCTTGTGGATTTGATGAGAGAAAGGCACCTTTGTCCGCATCTGTGTCCGGTCTTCCGATCCTCCGACGCTAGCGGGCCTGTGTTTTCCAGAGTGTCCAACATCCGTCCAGAACTAAGATCACCACAATGCTCGTGCTGACAAGGACGTCCCCAACCCTATCCATTGTCCCCGCACTGACCATTTTTGATGCTTCTTCAAACTGGCCAGATGGTGCAGAGCCTCTTTCACCCTGCCTCCCACTCTCGGTGGTTCAACACCCCGAGGCCGTACCGCTGCTTCTGTCAGGCATATGACACTTTCGACTGCGTAATGGCATTGCGCTGCTGCCAACAATCGCTTGAGCATGTGAGGGTGGAATTCCAGCGTGTTGCCACGACAACAATGATAGACGGTTAGAACGGGGAGGTCCGAGCTTGACGCTGCAACGCAGCCAGGCTTGACGGAAGCACGGGTGCGAACGGCGAAAGTGCGACACAGACCTCGAGCCTTCTTCAGCAGGCAGTCCAGACCCGGAGCTCTTTAGAAATTTCTGGCGACAAGGTTCTAGACATGTGCCAGCAAGGGATGTTGCTCTAGCCTCCGATCTTAAGGGCGACCAGCAAGATTTCTGCCCGTATCGCACAACCACCTGCCTGGCACAAGGTTCTTGTCACCCAGCCAGCCTCGTCTCGTTGCTTATGAGCCGTCCACAGCTCCTGACCTGTTGTGGACGGCGTCTTCCAAGTCAGATTAATTTCAACACGGCCTTACTGTCTCAGGGCACTGATGCCACCATATGACCTTGGGAAAGAGCCCGCACCATCCCTGCGGTTTTGAAGAGCGTGTGCCGACCTGAGAGCCACCGTCAACCCCCAGAGACATCCACCAACCTCACCCAGGTGGAGCCAGTCACAGATATATAGCGGCTCGTCCGTGTTTTACTAGTCCCATTGTGATCGTGGTAGAGATGACTTTTCCGGACACAGATGCAAGACAAACGCGTTTTTTTTTTTTTTTCCTTGAAATTTTAGATGATCGACACGTGGCTGGCCAGGGCAGGACGGCTTTTCTGGCAAAGAAATGCCTGCTCGTACATCTGGTATTGTGGGCAGCGAGGCCATGACTGGTGGAACCCATCTGTGTCCACCCGACCGAAAGGCAACATTTCCAGGCCAAAAGCCTGGCAATGCCGACATTCACGGCTTTTGGCTTTGGGATGGTTTGGGTTAAAGTGTTTCTTCTGCTACCCAAACCAGGAAGAACAGAAGGCTAGGCTGCTAGACTGGCCGCTGTACGCGTGCAGGTCGTCAAACTGGCAGAAGGATAAGGGGTAGATGGGTCTCTTGTGGTGCTGGTGGTACTCGGGCGACGGTGGAGGCGAAGCGGAGGCTGATACCCTGATTCATGACTCAGAGAGACAAGGGGGCACTGAGGAATGCTTGGTGGCGGAGGAGGAGGAGGCGGAGACAGAGGGAGTGACAGTGTGGAGGCCCGGCGTCGGATCCTGGCCTTTTGGCCAAGTGGTTCCCTCCCATTTCAAACTCATGCATTCCGCGTTCAATGTGAGTAGACATGTTGGTCGGTGCTTAACATAAGGTTCTTTGGCCTCTACTTATGCGTTTACGCAAAGGCGCATATGACATCAGCTAGGTGAATCAGAGGCTTGCTCAACAGAAGGCCCAGGCTTGAGAGGTCCTAGACCATTTTGACGGCGATAAGCCAAGGAAGCGGGTTTGCGCTGACCACGTTAGGCTGGCTTGAATCATATCAGCGGACTTCTGCGACCGCACCCTCATCCCCTTTTTGCGCGTGGCGGGACCCGTATTTGACACAACCCCCATCGTCTTCCCCTCGTCACTGATGAAGAGCTCGCAAGGCAAAATCTGGCGAAAAGAACCAGGAATATCCGCAAAGCTTCATCATCATCATCAATCAACACAGGTGACTTGTCCGTCCTGACTTTCTGCATCCAGAAGCTTGCGGGCTACAACAAGGGGCACTGTGCAAGACTTGCCGACCGCACCGGGATTTTTGCCCGATTGAACCGGCCTTCCTTCACCTCCTCTTAATGGGCATCAGAACTGGGCGTCAGAGCAGACTAAATCAATCCTCCTTGAACTTTTACATGCCTTCTGACCCCAACCGCAATTGTCATCAAAAGTCTTCAGACAATGGATTATCCACTGTGGTGGGTACTACCACGAGATTGACATTTGGGCTGCTTCAGTTGGATGGATCCGATGATGCTGATGACGACATTTGTGGCCGGTGGACTGCCGAAGGACGAGGAGGTAAGACGCTACATGCAGGTTGCATTAACCACTGAAGACAGATTGGCGACAATGTTCGTTATACATAGATTCACAGGGCCCTGACCCCCAGCGATGACAGGCCCTGACGGTCCGCAACTGACGATCCGCTGGCAAGCCGTGTTGTCGCCATCACTGTAAGTGGAAGCACCTTCCTCTCGTACTCTATCCTCTATGTGCACCCCCCCTTTGCTCGCTTACGACACCTTCATTTCGCTCCATGTCAGAAATATAAAAAAATTTGAGAAGGTATGGAATAGTTTGGAAAGTCCTCTTATTAAAAGACACGGCAAATCACAGCTATCTCAAATCCTCTAATCTAAACAAATGCTGATTCAAAATTAACTGCAAGGTGTCTATCACAAATCTAGACTGGGACAAAAGTCCCAAAAAACACGTATCTGTTATTTTTGGTATAATAAACGGTATTTTTTTGCCACCTTTCATTCCTCTGGGGGTTTGAATATAGAATTGCGTTTTAGAAGATACTTACGTAGATGCTGCATCAATGAACACAGTGCTGGGTTGGCAACAGTCAAAAAACACGTACTGTTATGTTTTGAGATATACATAGAACGTGGTAGATTTTTTGCGACCTTCAAATTCACCTGTGGTGAAATAGAATAGCTGTTTTAAGATTTACGAAGATGCTGCACTCTCAATAGAACAGTGCTGGTGCGCAAAAGTCCAAAAAACATCGAACTGTTATGTTTTGATATAATAAACTTATTATTTTGCACCTTTCAATTCACTTGTTGGTGAATATATATAATTGCTTGGTTTTCTAAGATTTACGAAGATGCTCGCTCAATGAACAGTGCTGGGTGCAGCAAAAGTCAAAAAACACGTAACTGTGATGTTTTCGACGATACACGGTTATTTTTGGTCAACACAAACTACCTGTGCTGACACCAAGATTGCTGGATTTTAAATGTTAAAGTTGAAGGTGTATATATCAACAGTCTCACAGGTGTAATGGGTAAAATGAACACCTACTAATGTATACTGATAATAAAAGTGGAGTTTTGGCACTAACAAAGAGACCTGCAGTACTAGAAAAAATGGTCAACCTCCAATATAAGTTCAGGTCTGCCCAATATCCAGGAAATTATTTCAATAGCAAACTGTTAATAAAAACGAATTCCACTACAATGTCTACACTAAAGTCTTGTGAACTTTATCAGTGTTCTTTATAGATACGAGCTTGTCTGTGTTCTGCCCCGAGGGGGCCCCCCTGCGCTCCCACCCGCCGTGAATTATACACGCGGTAATGCTGCTGTTAAAATTCTCTAGCTAACCTAATAAAATCTTCAAATCTCTAATCTACACTAAATGGAAGGAGTCACAGCTAATAGAGAGGTTTCTCTGGCAGAAAATAGACTAATTTCCTGAAGCTGTTTGCTCACACGCAGGCGCGCTAAGTTTCCTAACCCTATGAGACGCTGTGATAGACACTGAGGCTGAAACATGAAACGCTCGTTCTATGTGAAAAAACATACGATTGCATGTGATTTTTTTCCAGCCATCGCAACCATACACATCCCAGTCATGACGTCGCACACAACGATCCAACACCCCTGCTCTATTCCTTGTAATCTGATTTTGCTGGCCGCCAAAAATTACAGGAAAGCCCCAAAAAAAGGGCGCGATCTTAATAGAAAATGCACATTTTTTAAAACCTTTAATTATCGCATGATCGGAAATTTCGATCACCAAAAAAACCCTTGCCGTTTTTAAATTTTTGTCGAAAAAAATCCCTCAACACTTTTTTAATATTTATTTACAGCAAACAGTAATTAACAGGTAATAACTCTCCATGGTGCAACCATCAAGTGAGATACTGTTGTAAGTTGTAAGTCCAGGTATACGTGTGATCCTTCAGCTCAGGTTGGTCGACTTCCAGTCATATCTGGAGGATAACAATCTGGTGGCACATGTGCAATCAGCTAAAGAGAGATGCAATGGGGCAAAAGGGATGTAGAGGCCAAGGCACCTGGGGCTAAAGTAAATCAATCTCTGAAGTTGAACCACACAATAGCCTTCATTCTTAAATATGATTCATATATAAGTTGAACGTTTGTAAATAAGAGATTACATGTATAAAGAAATCCAAATTCACTGTGATAAGTCATTAATATACTTCTCTAATTTTTGTTCACTTTTACTACCTGGGGTTGGTGAAAGTCAATTTAAAGAAAAAGCAAAGACCAATTTTTATTTAACAATCATTTTTATTGCAGCAAGTTAAAGAATGGACAATCTTATTTAATATACAAAGCATTGTTGATCTTAATGGAAATGATGCACAATTAACTAACACTACAAATACTTAACAGTTTGCAATTACATGCAAGGATAATTAACCCAACTGTAAGATAGCCTTGACAACTGGTAATAACAACTCAGCTGTAGCAAGAATCTTATGAGGAACCATGGACTCTAATAAATAAAGTCACATAGGCTGGTGTATTATGTTCTGACCACTGCAAAAACGTTCAAAAAAAGACAAAAGGAAAAAGGGAACATGACAGAGTTCAGGATATTGACTTGGCCTCAAAAGTCCCCAGATATCAATCTGGTTAAGCATCTGTGGGATGTGCAGAATAAACAAGTCTGATCTAAGGAGGTCACACCTCACACAACCTTAAGAGGTTATCTAACCTTTGAAAAAAAATTATGATACTATGATGACATAAAAAACAAGATATAGTCATCTCTCCAGTTGCCTTGGGGTAGAACAGCATAGAAGCTGCAATGAACATGTGACCATTTTAACCAATCTGTGGCATCAGCGGCCATGGGCCATGTCATTGGGATCACAGCTCAGTGGGCAGGAACCATGATGAAAATAGTACAGCATGACAGGGGCTGAATGGTCATGCCAGTAGTAAACAAAGAATGGAGGGCACATTGGACCTTCTATGCTTGATTACTTGGCAGTTGTAGAGTTGAATTTAGATTGTTTTTTTTATTCTCATTTGAATGGGTTTTAATTTTTTTAAGGTTGGAAAACCCCATGGAAATCATCTGTTGCTGATGCCTTGTGCCAGTTACCACAGGACACTTTAAGTCTTGTAGAGTGTGTTCCTCAACAAAACTGTTTGGGTTGCAGGGGAAAAACCTGCGCAATATTAGGCAGGTGGTTTTAATATTGTGGTTGATTGTTGTATGCCATACATTTCCTGTTGCTCACCAGACAACCAAAAGGGGCTGCCCAGAACTAGCACATTTGCATAGATGTTTTACTGAAGTCACGAAATAAACCGAAGGCTGTTAGAAAAAACATGAACCAATAAAAAATGCTTGCTCCCTTGTATGTAATTCCCCAAGAGGTTATTGTCAAACCCCAAAAATCCCAAAACAATATTGAAAATCAAATTTTTATGTCTTTTAATCACTACCAGGCTGGACTGGGACTACAAAGCAGTCCTGGCACACAACCCCAACCAGCCCACATACAATGTTTACCTCCAAGTTGTGCCTTGGTTAAACACCTCAACGGTTTCTAAAGTAAACAACACCATCAACACAAACAAGAAGGTAAAAGTGACGCATAAAAACCCTTAATCACAGGGTCCGGAACAGGACTGCACTCACTTTTACAACCAAGGACAAATGTCTGCGCACTAAACCCAAGAGCCACCTAGCCTTAAAAGCACCATTAGGATACAATGACCCAGAGCGCCAGCATGACGACTTCATTCGGCTATGACTGGGCTCTGCAGAAATGACCACACATACATCTTAGGCCCTTAACTTTTCCTGCGCCTCCCTACCTGTGCCCACATCTGTACAATTTTTCCATCTATAGCAGCCCAAATGATAATATTGACCCTTTTGTGTCCCTAACATTATAGCTAACCCAAGATGGCTATGGGACTCTCATTTGTGCACCTAGCTTCATTTTTTTTGTGTCCCCATATAGAAGGCATGTACACCCTCAAAACAGGTACACAGATACCTTTTATGTCAGTGAACCCAAAATAGGTAGCTATGTATATACCATAGGGAAAATGAGTATTCCCACCGACAAAAAATGGTGAGGTCTGTTTTATCGGAGGCACACTTCAGCTGTGAGGGACCGAATCTATAACAAAATCCAGAAAATCACATTGTATGAATTTAAAATAATTTATTTGTATTTTGTTGCATAAAATAAATATTTTTATACAATAGAAAAAAAACTTAATATTTGGGAAAAAACCTTTGTTTGCAATTTCAGAAACAGACATTTTCCGTATACTTGACCAAGTTGCAACACGTACAGGGATTTAGCCCCCTGTTCCAACAGACTTCATTACTTATTTATACGGACCCACAAAAAGTTTCTTTATAAAACTCTTATTTTTTTATCCAAAAAAATGTAAAATCTTCAACCATAAACTTAGAAAAGCAGTAATAATGGTAATAGAAAAAGGCACAGGGAAATTTGTTACGTGGTGGTACACTTAGATTTTCACACAGTTATACCCTGAGATTTAAAATTTTAAATTTAAAAGGGACCCCATTTTTGATGCGCATAATTTTTTTATGTTCGATGGGAATTCATTTAAACAAACCAAAGGGGTTTCAAAGGTGCTATTTTCCCCTCATTAGCGAATCTATGGTACATGGTGGGAGGCCAGTATTTTTTAGTTCCTTAATCCTTTTTTGGCCGATGTGGAGTGGACGGCAAACTAATACCTGCTCCATTTGGCGTGGCCCGTGTCGCCCCCTGCCACTTACATCGACTACATTAATAAAATCCTTTTATCTGTTTTTTTTAGTCACAATGCACACTATAAAATTTCATATTTTTGGATTTAATTCTGACAGGTACACCAGGTCTCCCTATTTCTACCCAAACCTATAGGAAACCACTTTCGGGTAACACTATATTGCATTACAACAGCAATCACCCAAGACATACAAAATTATCAATTCCAATAGGAGAGCTCATTAGAGCCAAGAGAAATTGTACCAATGTACAAGAATATCAAAACGAGGCACACCAAATCTGCTCTCGTTTGTCTATTGGGGGTTTTACCCAAAATTTGGGTACTCAATTGTGCCTTAGTAAAAGTTGAACAAAATACCACGGGACAACTTATTGAAAAAAAAAGAAAAATCTTCTTATAGTCGACACATTCCTAATTTGGGTCCTAGAATATAACGCACAATTTCGGGCAAATAAGAAATATTATTATGAAAGCATTTACCAATTCTTAGACAAGCCCCGGTTCTGGCAAATTTTTTTGGAGGAGGGTTGCCGTATAGTATCTAGGAGTCTAAAAATATAGGGAGTGTCATTTCACCCAACCTCATAACCTCAAATGTTGTTCAGCCCATGTGGTTACGCAATAGGGGTTTCTTTAGTGTGGGGCCACCCATGCAAAACCCTTGTGCTTTCGTGACTCCTACACGTACCTTTTCAGATGGGAGACAAAAGAATTTTCCTATTAGACAATACATTAACTCCCAACACCATGGCATAATCTATGTAATACAATGTAGCTCATGAAAATTATTATATATATAGGTTGGCACAATGCGCAACTAAAAATTCGAATATTAGAACAATCAATGGATAAAAAACCCAGGGGTCGACTTTGTCTGGAGCCTCGCGACACTTTGTAGAAACCCAAAATTCCAATATACAACAATTTCAAGCTTTTGGTATAGAAAAGGTTTTCTAGGCAAAGAGGTGGTGATTTGGAACCAAAAAAAAGAGATCGTGAGGCCTTTTGGTACAACATAAACCTATGTGTCCAGCGGTCTAACATCCGTAATGAAAACTATGTTACTTATTAGAGTATTTACCAATGTGCAATACTGTAAACAGCCACCTATGTATTCTTTGAAATTACAGCTTTCATTCTATTACCTGTGTCTATTTTAATATTTGTTACTATTGGATGTTTTTATTCAATTGTTCTCCCCGATGGATAATGCAGGCATTCACTGTGATTTTCTTTATTTCGGATGCATGGGTCTTCCTGCTCTAGGCGTCATTTTGGGGGCGCGTCAATTTGCGCGGCTGATCGTCAAAATGTCTCCCACCTTGTGTGGGCAGAGTTGCGCTGTGGCCGCTCTATGGGGCGTGTCTTGGCGTCCCGGAGGTTCGGGAGCGCATGCGCGGACCGCCGGAAATCGCGGTGAATTTTCCTGCGGGGACACAGGTGAGTTATGTTTGTAAGGTATATAAGGGAATGGTTTATGGACATGTTTGTGCTACGACTAAGGGCTTTGTACAGCCCGAAACGCGTCAGCGTACCAGGCCACCACATTTTTGGCCCTATGTCTTCGTTCTTTTAATGGCAATACAATAAAGGCAATTGGATTTTATTATTGGAGTTGCTGGCAATTTGTGTCCACTTCGGTGCTGTCTCTGTTGGTGCTTTCCAGACCACAGCTGTGCAATCCAAACATCCGGATATGGTGAGCTGGCTTTCTTTCTTTTTTGTTATATATACTTAGTTTTTTCATTGAGTCAGTTCATGACCTCCTGGCAGCATGCATGCATTATTAGTGAGATAGCAGGTATACGCTGAACACCATATTGGAGACACAGCTGCAAAGATTCTATTGTTTCTAATCTATTATTGTATTACCATTCTTAATGCTTTTCTAAGTTTTTGGTGTGAATATTTTACATATTTTGGATCAATCAATAAGAGTTTTATAAAGTAACTTTTGTGGGTCCGTATAAATATTGCTAATGGATTCAGATCACAAGGCATTATGGGAAAGGAGCTGGAAAGCTCACTGCGCCCTCTATAGGTTGTAACAAATCCTCAATTTACTTCTGATTCACTGAATCTTTGAGAAGCAAAAAGGAATAATTGTCAAGCCAATATTGCTCATCTACAAACGCGTTTCGGGTTTTGCCCCTCATCAGTTTTAGAGCAGAGCGATATTGGCTTGACTGGTGGGAGGCAATGAGTGGGTATGAGGAGGGGGAAAATCTCTCCTTATGGAGAGCAACCCGTTAAGGTGTGTAGTGTTTTGTTTTGCCTTTTAGCCACAACTCAGCATCTGCATATCACAAGGCATTATGGAAAGGAGCTGGAAAGCTCACTGCGCCCTCTATAGGTTGTAACAAATCCTCAATTTACTTCTGATTCACTGAATCTTTGAGAAGCAAAAAGGAATAATTGTCAAGCCAATAATGGATTCAGAACAAGCCAAGGAGAGGCTTGATATATAAACCCAGGCACTCTGGTATACACTGAATATCCGGACAAACCATACAGATCTTCTCCAGATCTTTCAGGTTTTGGACTGTAACTGGGCTAAATTGAGTTTCAGCTCCCTCCAAAGATTTTCAATTGGGTCCAGGTCTGGAGACTGGCTAGGTCAATGCAGAAGCTTGAAATGCTTCTTACAGAGTCACTCCTTAGTTGCCCTGGCTGTGTGTTTCGAGTCATTTTACTGCTGGAAGACCCAGCCATGATCCATCTTCTTAATGATTGTGCCAACAGTTGTTGCCTTCTCACCAAGCTGCTTGCCTATGGTCCTGTAGCCCATCCCAGCCTTATGCAGTTCTACAATTTTGTCCCTGGTGTCCTTAGACATCTCTTTGGTCTTGGCCATGGTGGAGAGCTTGGAATGTGAGTGTGTGGACAGGTGTCTTTTATACAGGTAACAAGTTCAAACAGGTTCAATAAATATAGCTAAGGTGTGCAGAATAGGAGGGCTTCTTATAGGAAAACTAACAAGTCTGTGAGAGCCAGAATTCTTGCTGGTTGGTAGGTGATCAAATACCTATTTCATGAAATAAAATGCAAATTAATTATTTAAAAACCATTCAATGTGATTTTCTAGATTTTTTTTTAGATTCTGTCCCTCACAGTTGAAGTGTACCTACGCTAAATATTACAGACCTCTTCATTCTTTGTAGGTGGGAAAACTTGCAACATCTGCAGTGTATCAAATACTTATTTCCCCCACTGTAGGTCCCCCATTAAGTACAAATACCAACAAAAACTGGCAGAGCTAAAATATTAATAAATTCAATGTTAAGTTACAAATAGAAAAAATATTTCCTATAAAATTACATATAGATAGCAGAAACATCTAAAAAAGGAGCACAACCGCCCTTTGAGTCACAATATCGGGGCCCTTAGAGGAAACATTCAATGAAATGCGCATATGGGTGGTGCACACCTGCCTCTTATACTTTCTCTTATACTTTCTGTACTTAGGTCCATTATGTGTTCTGTATACAGTACATGTATGTATCTATTGCCCATTGATAGATATATATATATATATATATATATATATATATAAGGTCCCCTGCTACGTAGGTAAGTAGACATATAGGCCTCCGATTAGGTAGGTAGATAGGGATAAAGGGCCTCCATTAAATAGGTAGGTATATAAGCCTTCCTTAGGTAGGAAGATATATAGGCCTCCAAGAAGGTAGGTACATATATAGGTCCCCCAAAATGTAAGTAGGTATAAAGGTATTTTAAGTGGGCAGGTAGTGTAGGCAGTCACCAGGAAAAATTGTTGATGGTAAATATGTGCCAAGGAGATTGCTATATGGGGTATCAAGATTTCTAGGATGTCACATTGGATGGTCCACCCCAGTTTTGCCATGTAGCCAAACTGCAGCACCAGAACTGCAGTCTATGTGCCACTGTAGTCCAAGGACATTGGTGGAGAAAAGGAGTCTCTTAGTTAGTGACACTAGGTTACTGACACATGTGTTTAGTTAGTATAGCTGCCATGTAGCTTTCATGGGCTCCTTTTCTGGGATGGCTGTAATGAGGGTGGGAGGCCGTCCCCACGGTCCGGTCCGGGTTTTTGCTGGATCTCTTTGAGGCCTTCAAAAGCTGGCTAGCTGCAGATCTCAGGTGATGAGTTTAACCTGAGGATTCCGCTGCGATTTCCCTGCAGTGTGCTGCAGTTGGAAGCTTGAACACTCTTATGGGGATGCATGTTGTACGGAGATTGCCTTCCAGTATTCCAGTTTTCTAGCACAAAGTGGATTCTTTTAGTTTTAATATGTCTACATAACCTTTTATATGATCCACATATGCAGCTTGTATGCTGAAGTTCTTGGCACGGTTTAGGCCCCAGATTAGCCCCTTTAAATGGGGCAATCTGCTTCCGGGCTTCCCAATATGGAATTTATTTAAAGAAGTAAAATGACAATTTTTTTTAATAACCCATATTTCAAATCAGCATCAGAAAACATCTGCACTGTGCGAATTATGGCACAGATTCCTATTAAAAACAATGGGATGCTGATTCCATGTGGCTCTTATTGGTTCTTATTGGTTCATCATAAAATCTGTCTCAATGCCCAGCTACCCTGCCTGGACACACATTGTTTTTCCGATGTTAGTGACAACCATGGTATTGCCATTGGGAATTTCCAACTGCGGTTGATGTTGGTAAGAAAGAGGCCTGGACAGGCATATTTCTTGCAGTTTAACTCAGGTAGGCTTTTTATCCTGAAGAGGCACAAGACAGCTTAACAGTTCCAGGTGTCCAAATCTTGGCAGTCCTTACTGGAATAGACAGTTCTTTAAAGAAAGACTGCTGAGGACTGACCGAATAACTATGTATAGTATATATATGTTAAAGTTAAATACCAAGAGCTCTCCTATCATCTATTAGCCCCTTATCGACATTTGATGTACTGATATATAATGCTGGTAAGAGAGTATGGACCAGGCTCAGTCACTAAGCTTACTGCATACAAGGTGGGTCCATCAGATTATTATAGCTGACACCCGCAGCTGACGGCAGGGATCAGAGCCAGCTCCAATCCCTGCTATTAATCCCTTTAGAGGCAGTGATGATCGAGGACACAACATGTAAATGAATGAGGAACAATGCTGAGGAACGGTACTGTGCTTCCATTCAATAGCCCCTGCTGCCCGTGATGAGATTGTGGGGTTCTAATCTGTTTCCATGGCAGCTGGGAGTCTAACGAAGACTTCCATAGCCACCTTGTAAGGGCTTCTATTACTTCCTGCCTCAGACAGAGTGAAGGACCTGCAGGTGCCAAAAAAGACTGGTTCTTTATGGCTACAGTTGAACATAATATAAATGGGCGACTGCATGTAAAGTACAATAGTGGATAAAGAATGTACCAGTCATTAAATTTTGTTTTGAGATTTCCCAATGTTCAGGCTAAATGGACATCAGAAATGTAATCTGTGCTTTGTACATTTTTTGATTGGTTATTAGATAGTAGAACAACACGTTTTGAACGTATCAGTTGAAATAACCAGTAAAGAAACAAAAAGTTTCATGTAGTAAAGAGACAAATTTTTGGTCACATATTAAAAATGTCATTTGAAGCATATAATGCTATCAGTTCCATATTTAATGCTCCATATCGGTACACACTGATATGACACATTAGACTCATAGCGAATATTATGCTAGAATCCATTGGCAGGTCTGGCTGCAGATCAAAAGTTTTGAGGACACCTGTAGCAGTTTTTCCTGGTTGTAAAATGCAGCCAAGGGACTCGTCATTTGCAAACATTTACTTATTTACTTAGGTTATCAAACATTGACAGGTGCTGAGTGAGCCAGGCTTATCATTATATAGGCCTATTAACACATAGTGATTATTGCTAGAAACAAGAACCAAGTGTATATAAGGTGAACATCCAAAGTGTTATGTGTTCCTCAATGTTCAGTAAGGATCACTACTATGTTCTCTGTACCAAATGGACACCTTTTCAGGGCTGTTCCAAGGGTAGTCCTGGCAGGCAGTTGCCTGGGGCACTACTCACCACAAGAATGCCGGGGTGCACCACCCAGCCCAACCACCCACCCAAAATAACTGGCTGGCGGCATCTCACTCTGCACAGCCATTTTAAAATGGCCGTGCTGAATTAGCAGCTGCACACTAACTGTGCAACTGCTTCTCAAGGAGAAAGCAGGTAAGATTCTTTACACCTCCCACGATGATGATTCTCCAAGGCCAGAAGCATAGGCTGCACTAGGCTTCTGGCCTAGGAAATCCCGAGAGCAGTGTACCGGCATAAACGGCATGATGATGTCACGCCACTTACGCTGAACACTGGCTCCAAAGCTTGCAGCTCTGCAGGGGAACAGGGAGAGGTGAGTACATTTTTTCTTTAGCCTTTACACCTGCCTACATCTACCCACAGGGGGCTACATTTACCTTCAGGGAGCTATATCTACCTACAGGGTGCTACATTTACCTTCAAGAAGCTAAATCTATCTACAGAAGGTCTATGCCTACCTTCAGGGGGGGCTATATCTACTTGCAGGGAGGCCATATCTACCTCTGGGGGGCTAAATTTTACCTTCAGGAGGTTATATCTACATACAGGGTTGGTATATCTAATTCTAGGGGGCCACATTTACCTTCAGGGGGCCACCTCTACCTACAGTTGAGCTACATTTACCTACAGGGGTGGGGCTATATCTACCTACATGGGGGCTACAGTTACTTTCAGGGGGTTATATCTACCAATAAGTGCCATATCTACCTACAGGGCTCTATATCTACCTACGGGGGGCTATATCTACCTATTTATAGTGGACTATATCTACCTACCTATTGGTGGCTATATCTGCTTACAGGGAGGGCATATACCTACCTTCAGGAGGCATATATATCTACCTACAGGGGGCTTATATACATACCTACTTCAGGGGCTTTTATAGCTACCTACTGAGTGGGGGTCTATATTCCAACCTACCTACAAGGGTCCTAAATACCTGCTCACCTACCTATAAGAGGCCTATATAACTACATGCTAGGGACCTATATTGCTACCTTTGGGGGAGGCCTATATAACTGCTTATCTACTTAAGAGGGGACCTAGATTCCGACCTATTGGAGGACCTATAAATCTACCTAACTAATGAGTTGCTATAAACTTACCTTATTGAGGTCTATATGCCTTAAAAGGGGGTTTATCTATCTGCCTACCTAGTTTGGGGATGTACCCATATACGATATTGAAGGTTTTAACTACCTGCAATGACTGTAGGAAGTGGATCCAATGAGCCACCGCAAGCGATGGTGTAAACTGCACCAGGGAGCGGAGTCTAAGGGACCTTTGGTTTTCACCAGAGCCCACCATTCTTCATGGTGAAAGCCACAATCAGTGCCACCCCAGTAGAGAAATGTGGAAGGAATTGGCAGTAATAATTGGCAAAACCCAAGAAGCGCTCTGTGGCCCAAAGACCGATTGGTTGAGGCCACTGCGGACAATTTAGCAAGATCCATATGCAGTCCTCTGTCCGAGATGATGTACCCAAGGAAGAGTACTCTGGTCTGATGGCAGATGCACTTCTACAGCTTGGTGTAAAGACAATTATTTCTTAGACTTCTTAGTACCTGGCACACATGAGTATAATGGGATTCTGTGTCAGACGAGAAGACCAGGATGTCATCCAGGTACACAACAACACAGGAATATAGGAGGTCTCTGAAAATTTAATGGACAAATTCTTGAAAGACCGCTGGTGCATTGCACAGTGCGCAGGGCATTACCAGGTACTCAAAATGCCTATCCCAGGTATTGAAGGACATCTTCCACTTGTCACCTTCACAGATTCTAACAAGATTATGAGCCCCCCTGTAAGTCCAGTTTAGTGAAGATTCTGGATCCACAGTCAGAGGTCATTGATTAGTGCCAACGGATATTGGTTTTTCACGGTTATCTTGTTGAGTCCGCGATAGTTTATGCAAGGACATAACGAATCGTCTTTTCTTCTCCCACACCCCCTGGCGAGGAAGACTTGCAGATAAACCCTCTCTGGATTTTCTCTTGAATATATGCCGACATAGCCTGAGCCTCTGGCCCAGACAACAGGTAGACCCTGCTCCAAGGAGGACTAGTACCGAGCAGCCGGCCTATAGGGCAATTGTAAGGACGATGAGACTGAAGGGTCTCAGCCTGATTCTCAGAGAAGACATCCGCAAAATCCTGATATGGAGCAGGCAGACCAAGCAGAGACTTGAAAGGCATCAGTGGAGAAGCAGGGCACATCGGGTGCCACAAGACTGTTGGTTTTCACCAGAGTCCACCGCAAGGCAAGATGGGATTGCTGCAGCAGACGACCCCCAGGTCTCTAATAGACTCAGCTAGGAATAGCATAGCATCCTGCTTCCCAAAAAACGAATTTAAAGGCAATCAAAAAAAATCATTTATTTCTCAAAATGGCATTAATGAAATCTTCAAATCATCCTGAAAATATTTTGTGGGCCCCAAATTCCCAGTACACCCCTAGATGAGTTCTCTAATAGGTGTTGAATCCAAAATGAGGTGACATCATGATGTTTCACCTATTTTGGTACTTTGGGGGCTTTGCAAATGTGACATGGCACCCACCAAAATCTGCATTCCAAAAGCCAAACAGCGTTGCCCCCTCCCTTGTATGTTCTGCCATGCTCCAAAACAGCAGCTTACACCCACACATAGGGTATAGCTGAACTTGGAAGAAATTGTGTAACAAATTTCGGGGTGCTTTTTTTCAGAATTCCTTGTGAAAATGAAACAAAATAATTTTCAGTTAAAACTGCATATCATTGGAAAACATTTAATCTTCCATTTTCATAGCCTAACACTTAATAAAATCCGTGGCTCACCTCTGGCACCAATATGTTCGTTATACCACTGGACATACTCCTTAAGAGGTGTAGTTCCCCAAATTAGGTCTTTTGAGAAGTGTTTACAAAGTTTTAGCATCTTAGGGTGCCCGCAAACATGAGATGGTGCCTGAAATATATCCCACTGAAAATGTAACCCCAAAATCCAGTAGGTGCTTCTTGTACTCTGAGGCTTGTGGTTGAGTCAAATAGTGCACTAGGGCCATAAATGAAATATCTTTAAAGACTGCAGAATTAGTGGAATAAATTTTCTTGGTAACATCTATTCTGTTCCAGTAAATAATGGATAAAATTGAAAATCTGCCAAAAAAGTGAAATTTTAAGATTTCACCTCCACTTTAGTTTCATTTCTGTGAAATCTCCAAAGGGTTAACAAACTACCTAAATGTTGTTTTAATAACTTTAAGGGATGCAGTTGTTTAGATGGAGTCATTTATGAGGTACTGACATACAGCTACATCTAAGACAATGTTCACACGGCTTATTGCCAACGAAATTGCGGGGACGGATTTCGCCCCGTAATTACGCCGGCAGCCGTGCAGCGAGGGCGGGGGGCCGACAGCGCGCCGGCCCCATAGACATTGCATTATTCACGGCGCGTACACGCCGTAAATAATGTGCATGTCACTTTCTTACCCCCCCCCCCCCCCCCCTCCCTGGCGGATTCACCGAGCGGGGAGAAGAGACGGAATCCACAGTTCTCTATGAGAACTGTGGATTACCGTAATGACTGGTACGGATTCCAGCCGTACTGCAGCGCAAATACGACTTGCAGTACGGCTGCAATCTGTCCCAGAATAAGCGGTGTGAACGAGGCCTAAGGGTGCTGTTTGACCCAAAACACGTCAGCCTTGAATCTTCACCTACTTTAATGGATTAAATAAAGTCTTAACAGTTTTTTAACTTCAAATGGTGCTGGCTCCTCATCGATTTGACATTGTTGCAGTTTGTTTAACCAGTGGCCTCCTGGAGTTGGCCATGCACCTCCGCATCCACTAAAGAAACAGGTGAGTTGGCTGTATTACAATATCTTTTGTGAATCCCAGGCCCCTTAAAGCCATATGCAAATTTTCTTGTAAATTAGAAAATATGCTAATACATTTTGATATTTTTCACAAATAAACAAGGATTGTATGGACCAAAATGTATAACTTACTTAAAACACATGTTAGATTCCTGCTGTGCCATTTTTTTGGTGTATTTTGCACAAAAAAACTGTTGTAGCCCTATTCTATATATGTATGAACAGTCGTACACCAAAACTAGGCACAGTTTGCACCAGGCACTACATATTTGAATGCGCCCAAGTTATGCGCCTAAGGTATACTAGCTATGTGCCTAAGTTGTGCTATGCCCTAAGTTATGTGCATAAGATATGCTATGCTATGTTCAAACGCGGTGTGAACATACCCTTAGGGTTTTTTTGTGTGTTTTACGCACTGGAAAATGGTCCAAAATCAGCCTCAGACAAGTTTCAGATCATTCGTCACTGAATATAATGTAAAATATCACTTGTCGTTCACATGAAGTGTATTTCACAGGCGTAATTTTGAGCCATTGTTTGGATGCAATTACAGCCTTAAATGACCTGTCAATTCTTGAGGTGTTTTTCGCTTGTAAAATCCCCATAGTCAACAATGGGGACAGGATTTTTCAAAATACGCTTCAAAATACGCCTCTAATCAGGCATTTTTTGAAACGTAAATTTACACTTCAAAAAACACAGTGTAAACCTTAAAGTCATGCAATTATTTCTAATAAGGGATACCTGAGTGGTTCATGGTTCATCTTGTTGAAATGTCTTCCCTGAAGAATCCAGAATTCCTGAAATGGCGTGCATTGCTTCCTGGGACACAGCTTTTTGGCATGCATTGCTTTATAACAAAATTTAAGACTACTTGGGTCTACTTGGAACTCACTGCCCCAACACATCAGACTCTCCCCCACTCTCACTTGCCTCAAAGGTATCCTGAAAACCCATCTCTTCAGGATTGCCTATAACCAACAATAACGCCGTTGCACTAATCCACCCCACAAACATGTATGCCCCTCATCTTCTGTCTCTTCCCTCCTTCCTTGTAGACTGTAAGCCCTCACGGGCAGGGACCTCTCTCCCTCTGTACCAGTTGTTAGTCACATATTGTCACTATTGTAATTGTCTGACTTATGTTATGTATATAATCCCCTGAATGTACAGCGCCCTGGAATCAATGGCGCTCTAAAATAAATAATAATAATAACACTTGACTCTAACCCTAGACATACTGGCATCTCTCTCACCCAAAGCCTTGAGGTGAGAAGACAGAGGTAAACCATTCTCCATGAGGATAAAATAAGTCACCAAAGACTGTGTAGTCTTAGATTAGAAGAAATAAGATCTCCTTTATGGTTATATTTCTGTGCTTCTCAGTCCCATACCCACCATTTTTTCGTTTTGCATTGTATCTCTCTTTTTTAGCCCAATTATTACCACCATTGGTTTTCTGAGAGAAGCAACAGACAGTGGTAAAATTAGCTCCAAGTCAACAAATATATATACATATTGTATGCAGTCATCCCTATCTGCCCAGGGAGGAATGTGTGCAATTGTTGGTCCTTCCTGCTTTTGTTTTGAAAACTTTGTTGATGTATTAGTCTATAGAAACACATATACTGTATATCAAATGGAAGTACACCAATCCCCCGTGTCAAAATGTTTGTAATAGTCAGGTGAGGACTGTAGTATATTTCTATATATGTAATGTAGAGATGGCAAACTAACTGTTCTCTTGCAAAGTTCCCACTAGCTAGATAAATTCAAATAAAAAAGCTAGGAAAAACATGTTTTGTCTGTTGTAAGAGAGTTTGGGAGGATGTGGATATTTAAAACCACAACCATAATAGAGCAAGTGGGAATTTTTTTATGGGAGCATACAAACCGAACTGGTGTCTTTATCTTGGTCCCGGTTCTGATCCAGCTGAGTTATCCCTTGGAATAATGGAATTGTTCTGAAATTTTAGCTAAGTATTCTGTTTTGTTATGCTGATTTAATGTTTGTGATTTTCTTTTATTAAACTTGTATTCACTTAAGACACAGATATGTTGGTGCTTTATGAGTATATTTTTATTAGTCTCACATTAGTTTACCTTTATTTTAGACTACACACCATGCATATACATATGAATACCCTCAAAAAGATATACAGACATAAACTGTGGACCTCAGACCAGACTACTAAATACATTCAGACTGCAAAGCAGACTACTAAATTAATCCAGGCCTTAAAACAAACTGCCTAAAATATTCAGACTCCAAGAACAGATGAATTCAAACCTCAGACCAGATACCACCTCTTTAGTCCTGGCTCTTTTTCAGCTTTGGACACTGCTGGATTGGGACTTGCCATTGACCAGTTTCAGGATGCTTTATGCAGCACTGTACACTACTAAATGTATTAAAGTGAAATGGTGTCAGGATCTAAAGCAGAAGTTTGGAAAACGGAAGTAGATCGGGTAAAAAGTAAGTTAAGTATACTGGCTGTCTTCTTTTGGATTAATATAACAGAGGGGTTTTCCAAGATTTTTCATAATTGAAAAATCAATGTACTGGAACTTTCTTATCTGCTTCTATTCTGATTTTGGTCCAGATCTGCTGTTTTAGAACTCATGTGAGCCTGTTACTCATTTTCTGGTCAGCTGCCTTTCCTGCTTGGATTCTACTGTCAATGTACGGGTTGTCACACCTGACGTTGTATACATTGCATGCTATAGGGCTTTTCCTGTACCATCTATTGATGGTAAAGACATTTGAAAAGCGGATACATAGCAGCATGAAAAATGTAGATAACCCAATCAGGACTGCTCTGAAACATCTTGGACCAAAAGTTTAGGATAAATTTAAACACCGATTTGATCTGATATAGGTAAAATGCATAAAACCCTGCACCTATGAGCAATTTAGCTATAGCTTTCACACGGAGTGTTTTTTTTATGCGTTTTTTGTACAGAAATTTACAGCATTAATTGCTATGCCTTTCTGCACAAAAAAACGCATCCAAAAACGCATCAAAAACACATCAAAAGCGCAGCTGCATTTTTGATGCATCCAAAAATGCTCCATAAAACGCTCTGTGTGAAAGCACCCTTAGGAAAACACATTTAAAGGGGATTTGCCAAGACGCCAGTTACCTACCTCTTATCAGCACAGGAGCAGGATATATACAAATCATGCTGAGTCATGAAGCTGCAGGGGAGAGAGGGAGGGGGTGAGTGAGGAATCCAAGGGAGCGTATCAAAACTTAAGTGAAATAATAACAGTACAAGAGTGGATTCTCAATACAGCAAGACACAGCCTCAGACTGCAGTGTCTACCCGGTGCCTTAAAAACTCATTCATTTTGCCTGTCATCAGATAAGAAGTGTTTCACGCAAGCGCGGCCTGTCAGCTCCTGGGTCGTGTCTAGGGGAAGCTTTGAGGTAACTAAGGGGGACTGAGCAATGCTGTAGCTCTCAGAGTTTTCACTTTTTTTAATCACATATATTTAGAAAAGTGATTAAATACCCATTTTGGAGGTTCCCACGTCAACATTACATGGTGGCAAAACCCCTTTAAACCCTTGAGGACATGGACCATTTTGTATTTCAGGATGCAGTGCTATTTTTCAAATCTAACATGTGTTACATTATGTGGTATTAAAGGTGAATTACTTTATATAGCCATTATTTTTTTATCTATTTTAATATTTAAAGCATAAGTTAATACTTAAAACATTATTATCTTTTAACATATAGGCAAAAATAAATAAATACAGATCATTAAAGGAGTTGGATCGTGTGAGGTGTTCGGGCTGTTCAGCTAATGTTCTCAGAGTGAGTGGGAAATCCAGGGGCGTGTCTCTCCTCTCAGCAGGCGTGTCTCTCCTTCCAGGAGGCGTGTCTCCCCTCACTGAAGAACTGTGACATCATCATTTTGTTTGAAGCAGGGGATGCAGAAGGTTGTCTGGATATAACAGCTCTGTAGCCTCCTGCCTGCTTATGTCTGCAGCCTTGAGGCTTCACAAGCTGCAGCAAGCACCTATTATATCTCTTAGTTTACACACAAATGACACTGAAAGCCAGCAGCTTTTATTTCTGTTCTAGTGGTGTTCACCCAAATTGTACTGACAACAGGCAGAGATCTTTACTCAACTACAAGGACAAATGTCAGCTTCAAATAAAGATATCTGCTTGCTGTCAGTGACATGTGAGTGAAAACACTGGAGGGAGAAGCACTCAGCTTTGAGAGAAGACCCTGCTCACCCTGTAAACGACTTGGGCTGGTGGTGCAGCGGTAGAGCATTGCTTTTACAACAAAGGGGTTTGGAGTTCTAGTCCCCTCACAGAGTATATTCTCCCCTCCCCCCTACATTATACAAATTTTTAGAGAGACATAAAATATATATGTCAATCTCTATAATAATATATATACACATACATAGCTCCCCCCCATATCATGTCTCATCCCCCAGAGTATAGGCATTGTATCACATATGTTGGAAGTGCTTGGTGTGACTACTGTGAGGATGGGACACTATATAGGGGAGCTTTGTGTGTGTATATGAATAAAAATATAGATGTCTACACATTCATTTACATATGTGTACAATTTATAAAAGAAAAAAAAATACTGATGGGGCTTGAACTCCTAACCTCTTTCTTGCCAAGCTGAGCAGCTAAGCACTGCGTTACACAAGAAGCTTATACAGACACAGTGTTGAATCCTTATGTTATACACTACAGATGATGACGTCATAAAGAGGCAGGGCTTGCATTAGATCTGAGGAACAGAACGCCCTCTTTTCAAAGTAGCAGCTTAAGAACTGGACCTGTGAGGAGGTGAATCAACCTCTTGGCAAAAGCCCTTTAAACAGGCATTAATTGCCCAGATTATCACCCTAGAGCTGGGAGATGTACCTAGAGCCAGCAGACCTTGGTTTCACTATCGATTTTAACAGCTCAGAGGGGAGTAAACACAGAGTGTGCAGGCAGCCAATCACAGTGCAGGGGGCGTGGCCGGGGTGTTTCCTGTCTAGGGGCGTATCCCAACAGGCTGAATGAAATGTCAGCCAGCCAATCACAGTGCAGGAGGCGTGTCTAGGGCACAGTAATCGACCAGGGGGCATTCTGACCAGCAACAGCAGAAATAGAACACAGATTTACAGAGAAGCTCATATCTGCTAAACCAAGTGACAGAGGTAATGCAACCCAATTACAAAAGTGCTTATTTTTACTGTCCCCATAATCTGAGACATGATCTTTGTAACGATAAAACCCCTTTAACAAGATCATTACTGTTCCATTTTTGCTTAATTTCATAGTCAGAACAGTTTCTGTCTCCTGGTTGCCCACACAAGCGTCTCTAGATATAGTCCACCTCTCTTTGCTCTAGCAGTGGCCAGGCTGGTGACATCACTCTCTGCTGTGTCTTAATAGCAGGACAGAGCTTGCTTATTTTTTTATTGAGAAAACCTTTTACCCTTACAGTTATAAAGCAGCCATGTACCTTCCTGTCAGGTCTATAGAGAACATTTATGTGTAACTATACCAGAGAGTCACTCAGCAACTAACAATGTGTCTTGGCAGCATGTTACTTTTTCTCTGTCACTAGAAACTTTTTCCCATGACATACAGCTCTGCTAGCTCACATTTGTAGCCAAACATTTTTCTTAGACATTGTAATGGTTTTTCACAACACCTCCTAATGTGCCTGTAACATGCTCAACTAGGAATAGGAGATAGCAGAGCTGAAATGTCAATCACTGATGTACACCCACCCACAGCCTTCACAGGAATAGGTGGCCTCAAAAGACTGGGAAGATTGAAAACAGCCATATAGGACAATACCGCTACAGCCAGTTTTGACCTTCCAGACAGAGCCCCATTTTTGAAACCTGACATGTATCACTTTATGTGGGAATAACTTTTTTGATACTTTTACCTATTTATGTGATTCAGAGACTGTTTTCTCAAGACACATTGTGCTCTAAGTTAGTAAGAAATTTTGTTCCATACAATCCGCGTTTATTTTTTAAAAATATCAAAATGTCGAGAAAATTTAGAAAAATTTGTCTTTTTCAAAGTTAAAAAATTTCTGCACATAAGACAGATAGTTATACCACACAAGATAGTTCAGAACTAGCACCTACCATATATCTTCTGTACGTTGGCATAATGTTTTAAATATCTTTTTTTTTTTCATGACATTTGTGGGATTATAAATTTATTAGTAATTTTTCACATTTTTAAGAAAATTTGCAACATTTTTTACAGACCAGTTCAGTTTTGATGTTGCTTTGAGGGAATTTTGTGTTAGACACTCCCATAGTTGACTCCATCTAAGAAACTGCACCCTTTGAAGTATTCAAAAAAGCATTTATAAAGCTTATTTACCCTCTATGTGTTTCACAGAAATTAAAGCAAAATGGAGGTGAAAATTCAAAATTTCACTTTTTTTTGCAGATTTTCAATTTTAATCCATTATGAAGTGGAACACAGTAGATGATACCAAGAAAATGCAACTCACTATTGATCCCCCTTGTTTTTATGTTTTTAGAGATATCACATATGTGGCCCTGGTGTGCTATTTGACTCAACCACAAGCCTCAGAATAGGAGGAGCACCTACTGGATTTTGGGGTCTGATTTTCATTACAATTTTCTTTAAGTGCCATTTCAGGTTTGCAAACATCTGAAGGTGCTAAAACTTAATAAACATCCCCAAAAAGACCTCGGGTGTTTTATAAATGTTTTTAGCATTGGGCTGTGAAAGTGAAAAAAATAATAATTTAACAATAATATGCAGTTTGGCTGAAAAGGTTTCATTTTCAAAAAGAATCCTGAAAAAAACACCCCAAAATTTAGTACACAATTTCTTTCAAGTTCGACAATACCCTTTATATGGGCTCATGGCAGGGCATACAAGAAAGGGAGCACTAATTGTCTTTTAAAACACAGAGTTTGGTGGCTTTCATGTCGCATTTGCAAAGCCCCAAAGTATCAAAACAGGTGAAACCTTCCAGAAGTCACCCCATTTTGAATTCAAGACCCCTCATGGAACTCATTTAGTGGTGTATTGTGCATCTTGAGCCCCCAGGTGTTTCACAGTTTTTTTATATTTGCCTATAAAAATGGGGAGGAATGCAGTTCTGCCATTGGTTTTTGGGCTTCATTTTTACAATGTTTGCCATGTTGTGTTAACGACATGATAACTATACTATGCAGGTTGGTACAATCAAAACAATATCAATTTTATATATAATTTTTTTTATGTTCAATTATTTTTACACAATAGAAATGGGTTTGTAAAAAAAAATGTGTTTTTATGTTGTCATAGTCTGACAGTCATAACTTTTTTTTTCTGTATACTGAGCTATTTAAGAATACTTTTTTGCGGGATAAGTTGATGTTTTCATTGGCACCATTTTGGGGTTCATGTGACACTGTGATCACTTTTTATCAAGGATTTTGGGAGAATGAACAAAATACAGCAATCCTGGTAGTGTTTTTTATTTTATTTTTTACTGCGGTTACCGTGCAGTATAAATGATATGTAAAATTTACTTTGCAGGTCAATACGATTATAGCAATATCTATTTTTTTTTTTTAATGTTTCACTGCTTTTACACAATAAAAAACACTTTTATTTTAAAAAAGATAACATGTTTTTACATGGTTATTGTCTGAGAGCCATAACTTCTTTTTTATTTTTCTATATACTGAGATGTTTAGGAGCTTGTTTTTTTGCAGGATGAGTTGACATTTTCATTAGTACCATTTTAGGGGGTACAAAACTTTTTGATCGCCTTTAAATAAATTTTTTAGGAGGCAGGATATGGAACATACTGCAATCCTAGTAGTGTTTTTTTTTATATTTAATAGCGCTCATCATGCAGTATTTGTGACATGTTAGTTTTATTCCATACAATTACAGCAATACCCTATTTATATAGTTTTTTCATGTTATAGCACATAAAAAAAGTGTTTTTAGTGTGTAAAACAATAATTGTGCATCACTCTCTTCTGATAGCAATAACTTTTTTATTTTCATACACATAGCAGTATAAGGTTTTTTTTTTCCAGGACAAGCTGATGTTTTCGTTTATATGACACTTTGTTTGCTTTTTATTCCATTCTATGTGGTACGGGATGAACAAAAATCTCTATAATGTCATTGTATTTTGGGGAGTTTTTACGCCATTCATTGTGTGGGTTAAATAACACGACAGATTTTGCAGTCTAAGTCGTTACGCTCGCGGCGATACCAAATATATGTACTTTACTTTTTATCCTGATTGCTGTTTTTAAAGGGAAAGGGATGGTGTTTATGTTTTTATTCTATTTTGTGTTTGTGTGTTGTTGTTTTTTTTACTTTTTTTAACTTTTTTCTTTACTTGGCCATAGGGGACTTTAATCAGTAATCTATAGATCACTGTTATAATACATAGCAGTACATAGCTGTACTGCTATGTAATGTAACTATCAATCACTGTGCCCAGCCTTTCCCTGAGGGCTGTCACAGGCAGGCTGGATGCCTTTGTTAGGGCGCATCCCCACGGCATAGGACAAACCGGCCGGTATTTGTCCTGTTTTGGGCCCGTCCCCACGGCGATGAGCGGAGAAGAGCCCTCCCCCCTCCCATTGAGAAGCACAGATTCCGTCCGAAAACCAGACGGAAGAAGGTGCTTGCTCAATGTTTTGCCGCCGGACCGCCGGCGCCAAAACCGCCGGGCGGAAAACCCGTGCAATGGGGACTGCTCCACGGGTTGTCCATAGAGCACAATTGTGCTAATTTTCGGCCGGTTTTTCAGGCGGTCTGAAAAACCGCAAACCGGCTGAAAAACCGGCCGAAAACCCTTGCCGTGGGGACATGCCCTTAGGCTGCTGAATTGCTAGGAAGGCATTAGTAAACCTGAGATTGCGTTTCATGGTGCTGATGGGAGCTGTGGGGTTAATCCGCCTCGACCAGATTGAGCTTCGGTAATGACCAGCAATGACCAGGTGCAATGTATAGCTGGTTCCATGGTTTGATATGCTTGTGGGCTCTGCTTGTGAGCTTCTAGATGTACCATACATTCATTTGCAAGAACACCTTCCCCTACAAGTCGTATGGGTGCGTCCCATGTAAAGAAGGGGTTAAAGATGTTATACGTTTTAAGCTAATTTTGTCAAAGGACAATTTTAATTCTAAAATGGCTGTGAGGGGCCTATTTATTAGAAATCCCCATGAATCACTGTTTAAAATACTGCACTTCCTTGTTTATTCAACACAACATTTAGGAAGTTTATGACCCTTTAGCAGTTTCACAGAACGTATAGCAAAGTTGTAACGGATGGGGGTAGTGGATCCACTGGACCGCCGCAAGCAGTGGTAGAAGCCACACCAGGGAGCAGAGTCTAAGTAGGTCCCGGTTTTCACCAGAGCCCGCCGCAAAGCAGGATGGACTTGCTGCAGCGGGATTCCACCAGGTCGCTATCCCTGATGTGACTTGCTTGCAGAGGCGGCCAAGGCACAACGCGGTACAGAATCGGCAGGCAAACTCGTAGTCAGGGTCAAGCCAGAAGGTCAGGGCAGGCAGCGAAGGTTTGTAGTCGTTGGATGGGCGTAAACAGAACTGGTACACGGTAGAGACTAAACGGAGTGACAGAAGGCTTCCTCGCATAGGTACAGGCAGTATGGAATCGGCGAGGTCAAAGAAGAGTTGAAGCCATTATATAGGTTAGGCGGCCGGCAACACCTACTACCGGCACGCTGGCCATTTAAATTTAACAGAGCCAGCGTCCGCGCCCTAGGGAGTAGGGACGCGCGCACTGGCCGGCAGATGGCAGAGACAGAGCAGGAGCGCGGTCGGGTACGTGACAGCGCCCGAGGGAGCGGGTGCGCCCACGGACCGCGGGGCCACCCGCTCCGGGCACAAGGGGACAGCAAGGAAACGAGCGCACCCGCAGCCCGGACCACGGTGGCCCGAAGGCGGTTGGACGAGGCCACTGCAGGACAGCAGATAGTTTGGCCGGATCCATCTGAAGTCCCTTGGCAGAGATAATATATCCTAGGAAGGGTAGACTGGACTGGTGAAACTGGCACTTCTCTAATTTGGCAAAAAGTTGATTCTCCCGAAGACGTCTGAGGACCTGGCGCACATGGAGACGGTGGTACTTGACATCAGGCGAGAAAATCAGAATATCGTCCAGATACACGACCACGCAGGAATATAAGAGGTCCCTGAAGATCTCATTAACGAAGCCCTGAAACACTGCAAGGGTGTTGCAGAGGCCGAAGGGCATAACTAAATATTCGAAATGCCCGTACCGGGTGTTGAATGCCGTCTTCCATTCGTCCCCCTCCCGGATAAGGTTATAGGCCCCTCGCAAATGCAGTTTGGAGAAGATCCTGGCTCCACGAAGCCAGTCGAAGAGCTCCGTGATCAGAGGCAGCGGGTAACGGTTCTTCACCGTAATTTTATTAAGGCCGCGGTAGTTGACACAAGAACGTAGCGAGCCATCCTTTTTCTCCACAAAGAAGAAGCCTGCTCCTGCCGGTGAAGAGGATGAAGCCCTTCTTGAGGTTCTCCTGTATATAGTCTGACATGGCCTTGGTCTCGGACACAGACAGCGGGTAAACCCTGCCCCGAGGAGGACTCGTGCCAGGCAACAGGTCGATAGGGATGGTGTGGCGGCAAGGACTCAGCCTGTTTCTCAGAAAACACGTCCGCAAAGTCCTGGTACTCAGCAGGCAGTCCTGGAAGTGGCATCAACGGCGCTGGCGGAGAAGTGGGAAGCACCGGACGAGGTGCTACAAAACAACTATGCCGGCAGTCTTGTCCCCATCATGTAACTTCGCCTGTTTTGCAGTCTAAGAGAGGGGCGTGGCATTGTAGCTAGGGTAGTCCCAACAGAATTGCAGACGAGGAAAGGGGAAGTACATAGAACACGATCTTCTCACCGCGGAGGGCCCCTACGCACATCGTGACAGTCTCTGTGCGGTATTGGATAGTGTTGCTCAGGACCTCCCCACTCACCGAAGAAATCGCAAGAGGCTTATCGAGGCGGATCTTGGGGAGGCGAAGCTTCGACACCAGGCGGCATCCATAATGTTCCCTGCCGAACTGGAATCCAAGAAGGCAGATGCTTGAACTTTCGCTCCAGAACTAGAGATGATCTGCACTGGCATGGTCAGACATGGAGAGGAACAGTTCACACCCAGTGAAGCCTCTCCCACGTGCCCTAGGTGCGCGCTTTTCCCCTGTGCGGACGAATCGGACAGTCCCTCAGAAAGTGCTCAGGACTAGCGTGGTACAGACACAGATTGTGCGACATCGGGAACGCTCCTGTACAGAGAGTAGGGTACGGTCGATTTGCATGGGCTCCTCGCCGGATTGCTGTGGAGGCGGCAGAGGAGTCTTCTGGAACACCGGAGCCAAGCGTGGAAATCGACGAGGCCGAACCGAGTCACGTTCCTGGCGGAGCTTTTCTTGCCTCTCGGTGAACCGTACGTCAATACGCGTGGCCAGGTGGATCAACTCAGTCAGAGAACCTGGAAGATCCCTTGCGGCCAAAGCATCCTTGACCCTGCTAGAGAGGCCCTTCTTGAAGCGCAGAGGGCGGCCTCATTCCAGGTTAGCTCCGAGAACAGGGTGCGGAAATGAATGGCATAATCGCCAACTGAGGAGTCTCCCTGACGCAAGTTTAGGAGTCCGGTCTCCGCAGACGAGGCCGTGCCGGTTCCTCGAAAACACAACGGAACTCCCCAAAAAAGACCTGTAAGTCGCCCACCAATGCATCACCCCTGTCCCAGAGGGAAGTCGCCCACTCAGGCCAGAATCCCTTTTCCCGTGAGAAGCCACGGGAACTGAGATTACGAAGCCACATTTTATTGAAAATCACACAAATTTTTCGGCACGGAAATTGGTTCAGCCGATATCATTCCACGTGCCAATAGAGACTTGCACATGACTATTTACATTTCCCTGCATTAGCTTCGGTTTCTCCAGTCAAAACTTTGAGGGGAAGTGAAACAAGCCGGGAGCTGCTGGGTTCCCAAAAAGAGGTAAGTGGAGAGACGGCCGGTGCAGGAACGGATGGCAGAGGTGGTGGAGACTGCTGCTGAGAGGCGACGAGCTGTTGCATCATGGTCGTCAGCTGGTCTAACTGTTGCGTCTGCTGCGCCAGCTGCTGGGATTGCTGGGCAACGATGGACGTCGGTTCTTCCTCTCTGGGTAAAGGAACCTTGGCGGGATCCATGGCCGATTCCAACTGTAACGGACTGAGGTAGTGGATCCACTGGACCGCCGCAAGCGGTGGTAGAAGCCACACCAGGGAGCAGAGTCTAAGTGGGTCCCGGTTTTCACCAGAGCCCACCGCAAAGCGGGATGGACTTGCTGCAGCGGGATTCCACCAGGACACTACCCCTGACTTGCTTGCAGAGGCGGCCAAGACACAACGCGGTACAGAATCGGCAGACAAACTCGTAGTCGGGGTCAGGCCAGAAGGTCAGGGCAGGCAGCGAAGGTTCGTAGTCGTTGGACGGGCGTAAACGGAACTGGTACACGGTAGAGACTAAACGGAGTGACAGAAGGCTTCCACGCATAGGTAAAGGAACTATGGAATCGGTGAGGTCAAGGAAGAGGTGGAGCCATTATATAGGGTCAGCGGCCGGCAACACCAATTATCGACGCACTGGCCCTTTAAATTTAACAGAGGCGGCGCGCGCACGCCCTAGGGAGCGGGTAGGAGCGCACTGGCCGGCAGACGGCAGAGCAGGAGCGCGGTCAGGTACATGACAGCGCCCGAGGGAGCTGGCGCGCCCGCGGACCGCGGGGCCACCCGCCCCGGGTGCAACGGAGACAGCAATGATACGAGCGTGCCCACAGCCCGGACCACAGGCTGCGGCGCCGCTCGTGACAAAAGTGAAGAGAAAATATTGAAACATTTTTTCCCAAAAGTTCAATTTTTATTATTTTGCTTTCTGCAACAAAATTTAAAACAGAGCAAAAGAACACAATGCTTATTAAACCTTCCTATGTAATTTCATAGAAGTATCTCATATGTGGCCCTAGATCATTATTTGACACTCAGGAAGGAGCACCTTGTTTATTTTGGGGCCATGTTTTATAGCATGTTTTTCAGGAACAATTTCAGGTTTTCATAAGCCTTGATATTTCAAAATGTAAGAAATAATTCCTAAAAGATCTCATTTTGCAAACTGCACCCCTGAAGGAAATCTTAAACTCAACAGTATTTTAAAAACTATATTGAAATTGGGTCAGGGAAATGAAAAAAAAAATCAGTATTATGTAGTTTTAGTTCCTAATTTTTCAATCTCAAAAGGGGTTATAGTAGAAAAAGCACCCCACAATTTGTTGTAAGTTTCTCAAAATATCTTAAGTCGTTGCAAATTGTTACCTGGGCACATAGCAGGGCTCAGAATGGAAGGAGCACCATTTGGCATTTAAAATGAAGATTTTGCTATGATGATTTTGGATGTTGTATTTGCAGAGGCTCTGGTGTACTAGTTCAAGCCCCCACTCAGAAAGTGAGCCTATTTTGAAAACTACATCACTCAAGGGATTTATCTTGGGGTGTACTGACCACAGTACAGGATAGGATTGGGTTGATAGGATTATTGCAGTACCAAATGTATTCATTTATTGTTTCATCTTTTGTTACATTTCCATAATAAAAACTATAGGCCTCATGTATGGAAACTGTCTAGGCCTAAGGGCTTGTTCACACGACGTTTTCGATCTGTTTTCCGGATCCGTTTTGATATCTCTCTCTCTCATACCCATCAGCTGCTCAGCACCTCACCTCCGATCCCCATCAGCTGCTCAGCACCTCACCTCCAATCCCCATCAGCTGCTCAGCTCAGCACCTCCGATCCCCATCAGCTGCTCAGCACCTCACCTCCGATCCCCATCAGCTGCTCAGCACCTCACCTCCGATCCCCATCAGCTGCTCAGCACCTCACCTCCGATCCCCATCAGCTGCTCAGCTCAGCACCTCACCTCCGATCCCCATCAGCTGCTCAACTCAGCACCTCCGATCCCCATCAGCTGCTCAGCACCTCACCTACCATTCCCATCAGCTGCTCAGCACCTCACCTCCGATCCCCATCAGCTGCTCAGCACCTCACCTCCAATCCCCATCAGCTGCTCAGCTCAGCACCTACTATCGCCCTCAGCTGCTCAGCACCTCACCTCCCATCCCCATCTGCTGCTCAGCACCTCACCTCCGATCCTCATCAGCTGCTCAGCACAGCACCTCCGATCCCCATAGCTGCTCAGTTCAGAAACCTCCGATCCCCATCAGCTGCTTAGTTCAGCACCTCAGATCCCCAGCAGCTGCTCAGCACCTCACCTCCGGTCCCCATTAGCTGCTCAGCACAGCACCTCCGGTCCCCATTAGCTGCTCAGCACAGCACCTCCGATCCGCGCACCTCCGATCCTCATCAGCTGCTCAGCACCTCACCTCTGATCCCCATCAGCTGCTCAGCACCTCACCTCCGATCCCCATCAGCTGCTCAGCACCTCACCTCCGATCCCCATCAGCTGCTCAGCTCAGCACCTCCGATCCCCCTCAGCTGCTCAGCACCTCCCCTCCGATCCCCCTCAGCTGCTCAGCACCTCACCTCCCATCCCCATCAGCTGCTCAGCTCAGCACCTCCAATCCCCATCAGCTGCTCAGCCCCTAAACCTCCCACCCCCCATCAGCTGCTCAGCACCTCACCTCCGATCCCCATCAGCTGCTCAGCTCAGCACCTCCGATCCCCATCAGCTGCTCAGCTCAGCACCTGCGATCCCCATCAGCTGCTCAGCTCAGCACCTCCGATCCTCATCAGCTACTCAGCACGCCCCTCGATCCCCATCAGTGCTCAGCACAGCACCTCCGATCCCGCACCCCCAATCCCCATAAAGCTGCTCAGTTCACACCTCTGATACCCTTTCAGCTGCTCAGCACAGCACCTCCGATCCCCATCAGCTGCTCAGCACAGCACTTCCGATCCCCGCACTTCCGATCCCCATCAGCTGCTCAGCACAGCACCTCCGATCCCCATCAGCTGCTCAGCACAGCACCTCCGATCCCCATCAGCTGCTCAGCTCAGCACCTCCGATCCCCATCAGCTGCTCATCTCCGATCCCCGCACCTCCGATCCCAGCAGCCGCTCACCTCCGATCCCCACAGCTCCGATCCCAGCAGCCGCTCACCTCCGATCCCAGCAGCTCCGATCCCAGCAACCGCTCACCTCCGAACCCCGCACCTCCGAACCCAGCAGCTGCTCATCTCCGATCCCCGCACCTCCGATCCCAGCAGCTCTTACATCATCCCAGTGCGCTTTCAGCGTCTAAAGCACATCACAAGCTTGAGCAAATCTGTGCTGCGCTTTGGGATCCGCTTTCCACATCACAAAAGCGGATCCCATTGTTTCCTATGGGGACTTCTGTTGCATAAAACACAACAAGAAATGACATGTCCTTTCTATAGTCGGATCCGCAAAACGCGGCAGAGGAAAGGTCTCATAAGAACAGCGATGCGCTTTTGTCACTGACAGCTATGGAAATCACACTGACCATTGTTGGATCCGTAAAACGGATCCGTAAAACGGATCACTGAAAACGTCGTGTGAACAAGCCTTAAGTATGGCTACATGGCAGTTGTAAAATGCCGGTCGGATTCTGTTTAATAATCTGACCTGTATTTTATAGTCTTTTGAATGATTTTGGAGGACTGTTCTGTCCGCGGTTTGTGGATTTGGCCGCCCCTCTTAACCATTGCAAAAGACTGTGCATGTACCAAGGTTTTCGGAACGCCCGTGGTGTGAAAATCTGCCCAGTGGAAAACTGTGCAATGTAGACTACTGGGCGGATTTTCTAGTAAAGTCTATGGGATGGTTGACAGTTTTCAGATGGTTTTCAAATCCGAAAACTGTCTGAAAAACCGACCGAAAACCCTTGCCGTGTGGTCATACTCTAAGGGCGACATGTCAGAAAAGAGGCCCCAACGGCAGTTTTAAGGCGCATTAAATCACTGTAAAGTGTGCCTGAATGAACAAACCTGTCAAAAATCTGTCGTGTGGTATACCTTGCATAGTAAAATTGATGCGCCTATCTAGGCGCATTGCATAATGTTCGCGCATAGCGTATCAATGCATATTTGATGCGCCTACTTTCAGCGCATTCAAATGTGTCGTGCCTGCCGTATATTGCGCCTAGTTTTGGTGCACTACAGTTCATTTATATAGAGAATAGGGCATCAACAGTTTTTTCAGCGCAAAATACACCAAATAAATGGCGCAGTCGTATTGGGACATGTCGCCCTAAGACTTTCTTTGTTGCCCAAAGCAACCAATCAGAGCTCCCCTTCCGTTTTCTCAGAGCACCATATGAAATGAAAAGGGAGCTCTGATTGGTTGCTATGGACAACAAAGAAAGTCTTAGGCTAGGTCTACACAGCAAATATCAAAATGCTGTCCAAAATCTGATGGCATTTTGACATTGCTGGAACACAGAAGGACAGTAGTTTTTGGCACAGATATGCGCAAAACCACGGTCGGTTTTTGGGTGTGCCATCGGCCCCGTACATTTGAATGTATGGGAATCCGACAGCAATCCGGCAGAATTCATTAGGAATATACAACATGTTGCATATTTCACCAGATTTTTAAACGGACAGTAAAAATTCGTGCTGTGTAGACTACAGCAGGGATTTTTTATTGCTGTCTATGTAGCACAGGGTACCGTCCGATTTTTGGTGGATCCAAAATACTGAATCCACTGAAGATTTGACGGAAAGACAGTTTTCATATGTCCCCCTATTTATTTGAAGGGTGTTCCCATCCCACATTGATTGCATATCAATTGGATATGTCATCAATGTGGGATAGGTATGGATCTCACCTCTGGGTCCTGCACCTATCTCAAGAATGTTTTTTTGAAAGTCTCCAATCAGAACAGAGAGTAGGTCACACTTGCAGAGAATGTATAGTTTAAGTCCCAGATGCCTGTTCTTTTTGTCCTCCTGACATGGGTCCACCAAATTCTAATGGTCTCTCCATTTAGCTAAAATGGCCACCAGCTTCTCAGACTACCCTGTGCAGAGTATGTTTCATTAGCTCTGAGCGGGACTCGGACCATGGGGCCGCGGGGCCGGGGAATCCCCCGGGGGGCCCCCCCGAGCCGCTGTGGGCCCCGGAAGGCAAGTTGCCTCGGGGCTCACCCGGGGCCGGCCGCGCCATCGGTCACTGGACGCCCGGGACCCGCGTCACGAGGCCAGAGACAGGACCGGGAGTTGGGGACTAATGGTCCCCGGACTCACCGGGGACTGCGCGGTGTTCAGCGGAGCACCAGCGCCACTAGCGCTGCGCTCGTGATCTCCCCGGCAGGCTGAACGCATTAGGCCTTCAGCCTGCCGGGACGGCGCGGCCCCTATGGTGAAAATGTAGGCGGCGCGGTGACGTCACTTCACCGCGCGGCCTATGCCGGGCGCCCGTACGGAGCCGGCGGGGAGCGCGGGCGGCCGGGACCTGCGGGGAGCCGGAGCGGGAGCGGGGAGCCGGCGCATGTGGGAGCGGGAGCCGGCGCCAGGTAAGGGCTGGTTGTTTTTTTTATTTTTCTTTAAAATATCTCAAGGGGGCCAATGGGATACTATGGGGGGCCCCTGGCTCTATGGGGATTCCACTGACTATCAGAGGGGCCCCTGACACTTCTAAGGGGGGGGGGCCCCCTGGCTACTAGGGGGGCCCCTGGCTTACCTATTAGGGGCCCCTGACTTCTAAGAGGGGCCATGACTACTAAGGGGGGGGGCCCCTGGCTACTAAGGGGGGGGGCTGGCTAATATGGGGGGCCCCGGTACTATGGGGGGCCCTGACGACTAAGAGGGGCACTGACATACTAAGGGGGGGGGCCCTGGCTATAAGGGGGGTGGGCCCTTGACATATAAAGGGGGGCACCTGGCTGACTTTGGGGGGCCCCTGACTACTAAGAGGGGCCCCTGACTACTAAGGGGGGCACTTGGCTACTAAGGGGGGGCCGTACTACTAAGAGGCGGCCCTGCACTACTAAGGGGGGTGCCAGGCTACTAATAGGGGGGGGGCCCTGGTACTAAGGGGGGGGGGGGGCCCTGCGCTACTACGGGGGGCCCCCTGACTACCTAAGGGGGGGGGCCCCTGACTACTAAGGGGGGGGCCCCTCGGCTACCTATGGGGGTGGGGCCCCTGGCTAATATGGGGGGGTCCCTTGACTTACTAAGGGGGGGTGCCACGACACTATAGTGGGGGGGGGCTGGACTGAATGGGTGGCCTGGCTACTGATGGGGGTTTGGCCACGGCTAATATGGGGGGCCCTTGGTACTAATGGGGGCCCTGGGCTAATAAGGGGGGCCCTGGCTACTAAGGGGGGCCCCTGACTTACTAATGGGGCCCCCTTCTTGAGTTTACTAAGGGGGGGTGGCCTTGGCTAACTATGGGGGGCCCTGTCTAACTAATGGGGGCCCTGACTACTAAGGGGGGGCCTGACTACTAAGGGGGGCCCCTGACTACTAAGGGGGGCCCTGGCTCTAAGGGGGCCCTGGTACTATGGGAGGCCCTGAATACTAAGGGTGGCTGCTACTAAGGTGGCCCTGGGCTACTAAGGGGCCCTGGCTTACTATGGGGGGCCCTGGCCTACTATGGGGGGACCCTGGCTACTAAGGGGGGCCTCTGACTCTAATGGGGGACTGAATACTAACGGGGGCCCTGTATATCTATGGGGGCCCCTGACTACTATGGGGGCCCTGCTACCTAAGGGGGTCTCGGCTACCTATGGGGGGCCTGGCTACTAAGGGGGGCCCTGACTACGAATGGGGGCCCTGATACTTAGGGGGGCCATGGCTACTAAGGGGGGCCATGGGGTTACTAAGGGAAATAGGGGGCCTGGACTACATTAAATGGGGCCCTGACTACTAAGGGGGCCTGGACTACTATGGGGGGTCCCTGGCTTCTAAGGGGGGCCCTGGCTACTATGGGGGGGCCCCTGCCTAGTATGGGGGGCCATGGCAACAATGGGGGGGGCCCCTGATACTATGGGGAGGGCACTGGCTACTATGTGGGGCCATGGCTACTAGGGGCTGGGGGGGGGGGAGGGGGGGGGGCCCCCTGACTTCTATGGGAGGCCTGGTACTATGGGGGGCCATCACTACTAAGGGAGGCCCTGATACTATAGGGGGCCCTGGCTACTATGGGGGCCCTGGCTACATGGTGGGCCCCTGGCTACATATGGTTGGCCCCTGGCTAAATATGGGGGTCCCATGGCACTATGGGGGCCCTGACTTCATAAAGGGGCCCCCTGATACATAATGGGGGGCCTGACTAAATAAAGGGGCACTGGCTACATAAAGGGGGCCCTGACTACTAAAGGGGGGTCCCTGACTACATAATGGGGAGCCCCTGGCTATATAAAAGGGGGCCCTGACTAACTAAGTGGAGCCCTGACTACCTAAAGGGGGCTGACTACCTACACACTACCTAAAAGGGGGCCCTGACTACCTACAAGCTAGCTAAAGGGGGCCCTGGATACCTACACACTAGCTAAAGAATAAAATAAAAAAAAAAATTGGGGGCCCTGACTTCCTACATAATAGCTAAAGGGGGGGTAGAACTTCCTGCACATAGATTAAAGGAGGCCCAAACTTCCTGGTGTTCTCTACCTAAATTGATGACCTTAACTGGCCTGTACACTCCCTAAAAGGAGACCTCCTAACTGCCTGTTATTCTCCCTAAAGGAGGCCTTAACTGCCTGCTTTACTATCTAACTGTGACTTAACTGCCTGTATACTCCCTTAAAGTGACAAACTAACTGCCTGTATTACTCCTGATTATATCCAGGGGGGTTAGTCCTTTCCCCCACCCTCCATCCCCCTTGGATTTCTAGTCCTCTAAGTTATGGCTTGGTGTAACCGCACTCCCACCCTTGGGAAGTTTTGTTTTAGTAGGAGAGGTTGGGAATGGGTTAAAAGGATGATGAAAATTGAGGGATTCTGAGATATTTTGTGTTGTAATTTTCTGAAAGGGTTGAGTTGTGGCCGGGACAAGTAACATGGCGGTGTGGAATCGGATGCATGAAGAAAAGGGAATTAAGAACGGACTCATGATAGGAGAAGAGAAACGACGCCTCAGATAGGACGTCTTGGTGAGTCCACTGGAAGTAGGGGATATGATTACTTATATATTGGATCCTAGTGTTGTAGTCACTGTAAATGTGATGTGACCTGAGCTGGTGTCTGACTTCTATGCGGTCTTATATGGCGCGTTGTTGTAGGTTATACCTGAGCTGGTGTCTGCCCTCTTTGTGGTCCTCTATATAGCGGGTGTTGTAGGTTATACCTGAACTGTGTCTGACACTTCTATGTGCGGTATCTATATGGCGGTGTTGTATGTTATACATGAACTGGTGTCTGTCCTCTATTGTGGTCCTCATTGGTGGTTGTTTTAGGTTAGACCTGCAGATGGTGTGTCTGACCTCTATATGGTCTCTATTATGACGGCGTTGTAGGTTATACTGAGCAGGTGTCTGTCTCTATGTAGGTCTCTATATGGCAAGTGTTTGTAGGTTATATTTGCATTAGTTTAGTGGCAGTGAAAATTGCTGTCCATAGATTGACACTGTGAGAGGATGTAACACTTCTACTTTCTTGCTGGTGTGTATTTTAGAAGGTGGTGAGGTGGTGGACCCAATGCGAACGCGTTGGGGAGGGAGATATTGTATTGTCGGTGGGGGGGATAGTTGTATGTGGGTGGAGGGGGATATTGTATGTGGGTGGAGGGGATATTGTATGTGGGTGGAGGGGGGATATTGTATGTGGGTGGTGGGGGATATGGTATGTGGGTGGTGGGGGATATTGTATGTGGGTGCGAGTGGGGAATTGTATGTTTTGGGGGTGGGGAGGGGATATTGTATGGTGGGTGGAGGGGATATTAGTATGGGGTGGAGGGGGATAGTGTATGTGGGTGGAGGGGGATTATTGTATGTGGTGGAGGCGGATATGGTACTGTGGGTGGAGGGGGGAATATTGTATGTGGGTGGCGGGGGGATAGTGTATGTGGGTGGAGGGGGACTATTGTATGTGGGTGGAGGGGGATTTGTATGTGGGTGGAGGGGGCTATTGTATGTGGGTTGGCTGGGGATATTGTATGTGGGTGGAGGGGGATATTGTATGAGGGCGGTGGGGAGATAATTGTTTGTGGGACGGAGGAGGGATATGTATGTGGGTGGAGGGGGATAATGTATGTGGGTGGAGGGGGTTATTGTATGTGGGATGTGAGGGGGATAATGTATGTGGGTGGAGGGGGATAATGTATGTGGGTGAGAGGGGGATATTGTATAGTCGGGTGGAGGGCGGGATATTGTATGTGGGTGGTGGGTGTTATTGTATGTGGGTGGAGGGGGATATTGTACGCGGGTGGAGGGGGATTAGTGTATGTGGGTGGAAGGGGGATAATGTATGTGGGTGGAGGGGGATTATGTGTATGTGGCGTGGTGGGGGGATAGTGTATGTGGGTGGAGGGGGATAGTGTATGTGGGTGGGAGGGGGATAGTGTATGTGGGTGGAGGGGGGATATTGTATGTGGGTGGTGGGGGTTTTTGTATGTGGTTGGAAGGGGGATATTGTATGTGTTTGGAGGGGGATATTGTATGTGGTGGAGGGGGATAATGTATGTGGTGGAGGGGGATATTGTTTGTGGCTGGTGGGGAAGTGTTGTGGCGTGGAGGGGGGATAGGTGTATGTGGGTGGAGGGGGATTTGTATGTGGGTGGAGGGGGATAGTGTATGTGGGTGGAGGGGAAATTGTATGTGGGTGGAGGGGGATATTGTATTTGGGCGAATGGAGGGGGATATTGATTGTGGGTGGTGGGGGATATTGTATGTGGGTGGAGGGGATATTTGTATGTGGGTGGAGGGGGTTATTGTATGTGTGTGGCGGGGGATATTGTATGTGGGTGGAGGGGGGATTTTGTATGTGGGTGGAGGAGGATATTGTATGTGGGTGGAGGGGGATAGTGTATGGAGGCTTACTTAGCCTGTGTTATGATATGCTAGAAGACAGAAAATGTGCGATAGACAGATATCCCGACTCATTCCCTATTGTACTACCCATACAATTCTGTTTTTCACACTGTTTTAAATGTGGTAAAATGGGGCATTTTTTTTTCCGAGGGGCCCCGGTAAATTTTTACGTACAGTAGGGGGGGGCCCCCCAAGATCAAGGGTGGGCCCCCCCCAGATCAACTCCCCGTCCCCCCCGCCCCCCCCCAGCCCGAAAACTGATCTGAAAACACATTTATCTCCCTTAAAGATCATCATAAATGGGGTTTCCTTCAAGAGCAGGAGGCCCTTTTTTTTAATTTCCTAAAGCGCACATTTAATTTGGGGTAGTCTAAAAACTTGGGGTTTAAAATTAGATGAAACAGAAAATGGAATTGGGAAGTTTTAAAGAATTTGCAAAAGCATCTTTGATTGCTTGCCCCCTCTGGGGCGCCTTTTTAAGCGGGAATGGGAAAAAAAAAAACCAGGGGGTTTTGTTTATTTTTCCCATTAAAAAATTTTTTTATTGAGAACTGGAAGTTTTCATTAAGATTTTGGTATAACCATTACAACCTGAACAAAACATTTAAAGTTTAATTCTACATGTTTGTTAGATTTTTTTTTTTTCAATTTTACATTTTAAAAAAAAAAGTTACCAGAAAAAACTGTAAACTGTCCATTACACAAATGGGTAGACATACTCATCTGGTCAAAATATATACGTTATATACAGTATATGTTATCAAAATATATACGTTAAATATATGTTTTCTTTAATACAGTGTACTGCAGAAACAAAGAGATCACAGCAAGTTGTTTTTCTGAAAAGTAACCCAAAATTTGAGGGGGAACTAGTCATAATTTTGTACTTTTTTTAAACTAGTCAGTGTACTTGTAAAGGTTTAAAACCCTTTTTCACTGTTTAAAAATTTGTAAGTGGTTTGTAAATGTTAATTTTTACCTTTTGGGAGCAAATTTTCTACATGTTTTAAAAAACTTTTTTGTGGTGTTTCTAGCATTAATGGGAAAACCTGAAGTACCATTTTCAAAATGTAAAAAAGATAAAACAGTAAAATTTAGAGGGACATTATAGTTTTTTGAAAAAAACAAAACGCCCAAAAATAAAAAAAATCCTTTTGATCATTCATATATTTAGCAAGGAAATATAGTAGATTTCATGCTTCTGTTTTGGACATTTCCAGAAGATTATCTGTAATTATGATAAATAAGAATATAAAATACAATTAGTTAGATAAACTGATTGTGATATGCTTACAGTTCAGTATATATGCTTTTTTTAAAAAAAAAAAATGGAACTCAAGCCTGATTTCCCATCAGTAAAATCTCCTCTAATTTAGTAATCCCGCCCTTTAAAAAATTTAGGGGCGCCTTTTATGAAACTTGGGGACTGA
>JAODAL010031290.1:0-48641 GCA_025379985.1 Phyllomedusa bahiana
TGGGAAATACAAAAAATTTCTATTTTCATATTTCTTTTAAAATGGGGTTATGGGGAAAAAAATGCCACAAAATCATAAACTGGGCAATAACAGATATTTTGGGAGATTTCAGGAAAAACCGTCCTCTTGGGGGGTCGATACTGATTTGGGGTTTTAAAATGTGATGTTGTGCCCCCTTTAAGTGTAAGAAAGGGTCAAGGGGGATACTATTTCACTTTTAAAACCCTTCCACCGGGCACGGAAGCCCCAGGGTGTGAGAGGATAACTCACTCACCCAAAACCCTGAAACTGAGAGAGATCTGTTTTCCTGCCCCGGGTTTGAAACAGAACCTGCCAGGGGTAGACTGCCACCATTCCCTTGTTAGAACCCTTTTCCCGTTAAGGTTTTTAATTCATGCCGAAACTGCTCCGATGATCATATTTGAGACCGAGAAAAGACACATACATCAACTTACTAATAGGGTTAGGGGTGCAATGATGTGGGGGTAAAATACTGGGATATGAAGCAACAAGTTTTGTCCATTCCCTGGTTAGCTTGGTGCAGGCCCACATGAGGGGGAATGGGGCCCAACTGGCCTGTCTGGATGCTGCTTGAGGCATATACCATGACACAATAGAGTCAATGTTGCGCTCATGCAAAACCTCACTTTTACATCACTACACTGTGACATCCCCTCTCACGCCTCTGTCACACCCTATCATGCCGAAGAGTGATGGCCTTGGTATCATTGGGACCAGATGAGCCCAAGCTATGTTGGGGTACCAAACTCGGGGTCACTGCTCCGTTCCTGGTATCAGTTTTCTGTTTCTCTCAACCCGTTGGTCCTACAAATGAGAGAATGACAGCTTTGCAGTTGGAGTTTCTATTTCAAATTAAACAGGGGGTGCTTGTGAGTTATATTCCAGATTTTCATGAGGGCCCAGCTGGCCGGAATCTTTGATCGTTTCTCCGTGCTGCTATTTCTTTGGGTTCGAAAATGTTTCTGCTGAGTGAAGTGAACAATAAGGGTCCTTTTGAAAAAGTGCCCCCTGCTGGGATGGTTTTCTATCTGGATTGGGAGCTGACATGCCTTGCCTTTTTTGAGGAAATTTGGCTTTTGTTTATTTGAGAGTCCATCCTGACCTCTCATAGCCTAGTGATCACTAATTTCCTGGGGGAGTAGATTCTGAGTGAGGCCTGGTATCTGACTTTATGTTCATCACAGAAGGTAACTTATATTCCTAAAACGGGGGCCCAAAAACCATGTTGGCCATGTTCACATGGTTTAAAAAGGGGCCGTATTTCGGTCCGAATTACGCCCGAAGTGCGCAAATTAGGGGTGAAACGGCCCATTCATTTCGGTAATCCCCAGCTCTCTAGAGAACTTGGATTACGTCTCCTTCCGCCCGGGGAAACGGGGCGGGGAGATAAATTTAAATGTCACCCCTTTTTAGGGCGTATTGCGCCGCTAGCAGTGTTTTCATGGGCCGGCAAGTTCCCGGCCCCCCGCCCCTCCCCGCTCCGCCCCCCCCCCGGGCCCCCAAAGGGTAATTGGGGGCTAAAATTTGTCCCCAGTTATGCCGTGTGAACCTAGCCTTACGGAAGGTTTTTGCTTTTTTGGGTTTAAAATTACCCAAAAAGGTAAAAAACTGGGGCCAGGGGGGGGGGGGATAAAAATCAGTTTCCGGGGCCCCGAGGTTTTCCCTGTTTAATGAAAGGGGGTTTTTTAGGGGGTTTGGGGTTTGGGGTTTTTGGGTTGGGTTTTGGGTTTTTTTGGGTTGGGTGTTTGTTTTTTTTTTTTTTTTTGGGGTTTTTTTTTCCCCCAAAATTTTTTTTAAAATGTTTTTTAATTGGTTTTTGTTTTTCCCCTTTTTTAAAAGAGGAACATACCGATTTTACTCAGTATAACGAGTTTTTCAGCCAAAAAATGTGCTGAAAAACCCGACCTGGGTTTATACTCGAGCCCTGTCACCCTGGGGGGCACTGCGATGGCCCGGGCGCGGCGGGACCCCTTCACTACACGCGACTCCTCGGGAGGCAATAACTAAAGGGCCAGTACCTGACAGCATCCGGGTGGGGGGCCCTGGCGCTACAGCGATCCCTCCCCTGTGTGGAATCCTGGGGCGCAAAAAGGGGGAAGATACACTGCGGAGAGGAGCGGCGCTCCTGCCACAGTGAAACTCCGGGGCGGCCGAAAAGCTCGCGGCTGTCCATTTCCGGGCACAGGCATGTGTGTCATCCGCTGCGGTGCGGGCCTGATGACTCACCCCGCCGTGCCGAGAAGAGGAGGAGGCGGCCCGGGGCGGGCAGGGGGAGCCAGTGGTTTTTTTTTTTTTTTTTTTTAAAAACCCACCTACACCTGCCTATAGACCTTACCCCGGGGGTTTTGCTTTTTTACCCCTATAGGGCCTTACCTGCCTATGAGGATTTTACCTGCTAACCGCCTTGAGGACCTATACCCTGCTTTTGGGGTTCTCTATGAGGACCTATACCCCGCCCTTACCTGCCTATACCCGCCCCTTTGGGGCCTATACCCGCCTATAGCCTGCCCATACCCGCCCCTTGAGGACCCATACCCCGCCTATAGCCTGCTAGGGGACCCTTTCCTGCCTATAACCCCCCCTATAATGACCCAAAACTGCCTAACCCTGCTATGAGGACTTTACCCTGCCTATAAGACCTATACCTGCCTTAACCTGCCAGGGGGCAAATTACCGCCTATACCTGCCTAGGGGGGAAAAAGCTGTCTATACCAGCTAGGGGGACTTTTAAAAAAGTATATTGTATGGGGGACATTAAACTGCCTATACCAGCCTATATCGCCTATGGGGACATTAAAACTCCCCTATCCAGCCTATATCTCCTATGGGGGAAAAATTAAACTGCTATACCAGCCTATATCTGCCTAGGGGACTTTCACTTCCCCCCTATGTTTAATTTTTTTTTTTTAAAAATTTTTCCCATACCCTGCATTTTCCCCCCTGGGCTTCTACGAGCAATAATTTTTCCCCCGGTTTTTGTACAAAAGTGGGTGCCTGGTTTTATACTCGGGTCGCTTATACTCGAGATATAGGGTACTTTTTAGGGAACAATAGGGCGCCCTCCCCAATTTTACTTGGGCTAGAGCCAAAAAAAGAAAGCTTCAAAATAGTGTAAAAAATTTGTGTAGACAACAGGAAACTGCCAGCTTTTAAAGGTTAATGAAAAGGGATTTGATCCATAGTTTCTTATAAAAAGCTAGAACTCATTTCTGCCTGTCTAAACAAAGCCAATTTTGGAGTCCACTTCATCACCCAAGAAGAGAATACTATAAACCAGAGGGATCCAGTGCATTGAAACAGTACTTTTCAAACTGTGGCTCTTCAGCAGATAGGTTGGAGAGGAAAATACTGAAATACGCTATATGAGCCAACTTACCCTAGTATAACCATTAAGGGCGACATGTATGAACATTGCCGCTGACAGACCAGTTCTAAATGCTTAAAAACGTAGTGTAGAATGTTTCAGAATGTAATGAACCTGTTCTTTTTGCAGGTCAATGCATACAGGCGCAGTCTAGTGTCCAATAACGACAATCTGGCTCAGGCAGACCACTTTTTAACTTAGTCCTGTATGTTCTAACTGTTTCTGCACTTATGGTTTGGCGTCAAAGATTCATAAATGTTTCTAATTCTACGAATGTGGGTGCGAATGCCCCAGAATAGGGCACCTAATCTTTGGCGCACTAAAAAGTGTCATGCCGACGCATTACAAAAGCACTTATCGTGCCAAAGTTTGGAGTACACCTGTTCATATATCTATAGAACAGACCTACTAAAGCTTTTTGATGCCAGATAACTGACACAGCCCCGTTCATACAAGCGCCCTAGATCTTTAATCCTATTCTGGTTATAATATACTGTAAGCAAATAAGGTTAGTTTACATAGATACATACAATTAGTTTACATATTTTGTCAGCCGAGAAAAGACATTACGTCCATCCAGTTCAGTCCCAATTATATTAAAGTGATTTGCAACACGTGTTAAAGTGTTGATCTCCAGAGGAAGTGGCAAAAACCCCCATGAGGTGCAAAGCCAATTGACCTCATGTTAGGGAAAAAATTCCTTCCTGACTCCAATGCTGGCAATCGAATAAATCCCTTGGATCAACAACCCCTCTTCCAGAATCCTGTCACTATAAAACTTGTAATATTAACATCTATAAATGTATCCAGCTCCCTTCTTCGAATCCTAGTCACTATGAACTTGTTAAGTTATCACTCTCCAGAAATTCAATCCAATGGCCTGCTTGAACTCTGTTAGTGAATTCACCATGACAATTTTTCTCTGTCACAATTTCCATCAGTCCACACCGCATCTAACCAGTAAAGAATCCCTTTCTCCATGTTTATTTGCAGAAACTTTTTCTTTCCCTCATGACGTAGAGTGATGCCCCCCTTGTTCTAGATACTGTCCTGGTATAAATAATCTTAAGTGAGATCATCTATATTGGCCCTTAATAATATTTAAACATAATTTTTATGTCCACGCCCGAAGCCCCGTCTGTTTCTCTAACTAAATAACCCTAACCTTGCCTAATTCTTTCTGGATATTGCAGTCCACCCCAGGGCCTTTAATTATTTTTGTTGACCCGTCTCTTGGATGTGCCCCTTTGGTACCTGTTCAAGCGCTAACAATGTCTCTTTTCTCCTGTGCACTGATGCCCAAAACTGTATCACAAAAACATTCCATGTTTTTGTCTGATCCAGTGATCTTGTATAGGTGGTAGAATAATGTTCCCATCATTGCATCTATGGCCCTTTTAATACACCCATTTTATCCTATATTGGCCATTCGGCAGGCTGCTACCTGACACTGGCTTGCTGCAGTTAAGTTTACTGTCCACTGAGGATTCCAAGTCCTTCTCCATGTCCACATTACCGCATGTTTTTTTCCAATTAAAAACATGTAATCATTAATAGATATTTTCCCTCCCCATGTGCATAACTTGCATTATCAGTGCGTTCTAAACCTCATCAGCCTCTTCCTCTGCCCAGGGCTCCAAACTATCCAATCCCTTGTAATAACTACATTATACTCCATTGTAGTGGATTCCTTACAGAGCTTAGTACAATTCTGCATAGGTCTATATTCTACTGTGGCAAATCCCTGTGTAAGAACATTTTTGGGATAAGGGCCCAATACTGAGCCCTTGTGGTTACCCGACTAGTAACAGCTCCAGTCTGAGTATGTACCGTTAATTACTACCCTGTTATGTTCTATCAGTGAGCCAATTGCTTACCCACTATGCACACATTTTCCCCCAGTCCCCAAGGCATTCTCATTTTACTTACCAACCTTTTCTATGTGGAACAGTATCAAATGCTTAGAAAAATCCAAATATATGACACATCCAGTTCCTCACCCCCCGATCCATCTGGAACTACAAACCTCCTCAGTAGAAGCTGATTGAATTAGTTGCTGACAGGACCGATCCTTCATTCTAACCGCATGCTGTAATCGGCCGTTATACATTTATTTTCAAGTGAGATATCTCTAAGGATACATCTCTTAGAAAACCTTCAAAACATTTTACCCACAACAGAGGTTAAGCTTACCGACCTACTAGATACCAGAGATCACTTTTTGAACCCCTTTTTGAATATTGGCACCAACATTTGCTATGCGCCAATCCTCTAGGGCGAAATACCCCGTTATTATAACAGTCCCTTTAAATATTAAAAATAGGGCACTATCTAACACTTCCCTTAACCTCCCTGTAGGTACATCTTTGTGTATACCGTTAGGGCCTGGGGATTTTGTCTATTTTAATCTCCTAAGGCGGAGACTGCACTTGCTTCCTGGGTAGACAAGAAACATTTAAGTTGGAATTTACCTCCTTCCTTTGCTCATACAACAGAAGCCTCCATCCTCCTCGATAAATACAGTGGAGAAGAAAATTGTTTCAATAGGTTCGCTTTTCTCATCCGCCCTCTATAGTTTCCTCCCCTCTCTGTACTTTTCTAAAGGCCAACAATTTTCTTTTTTAATCTTTTTACTATTTATATATTAAAAAATATTTTGGGGTTAGTTTTTACATTCTATGCAATACGCCTTTCTGTCTCCAGCATTGCGCTTTTATCTTTATTTTTTACGACCACTTCTGATTTTCATACCCTAAATCTTCAATATCGGCCTCTTCACTGCGCCTCCTGTTTTAGATACTGGATACGCTTAATTTTTGATTTTTTTATTGCCTGATTTACCTCTCTGTTGAGATCCACATTGGTTTTCCTGTTTTCTAAATTATTTTTCTTTACCATATGGTATGTACTCATTCTCACAGTGGGCGCCTACAAGATTGTATTTAAAGAATCACACCATTTAATTTTTTGTTCTGCTATTTTAAACACTTTGTCCCAGTCAATACACGGTTAGTTGCCTGCTCTAAGCAGGTAAAAATTAAATGCACTTCCTCGAAATTCATATGTTTTTTGTGGGCTTCATCTAGACAACAAAAAAGCTCATTGAAGCGATAAATTGACAGTTTATATAAAGATGGTCACTATTCCCGTGGTGCCCCTCAACCCTCGAACCTTTGTGTACTCTGTCATGGTCTAGTTAGTCAATATTAAGTCTAGAAGGGCCTTCCTCATTGTCGCGGTACCTGTGCAACCATTGGAAAAAACAAAGGTTGAATTATCTTTAGTTATAGACAAAAACCCGTTTTCCTTGTGAAGCTAACAGGGTTTCAGATTTCTCAGTTTAATGTCTGGTAGTTAAAGAAAGTCGCCCAAATAACAACCCTCATCCTGATTGAGATGCTTCATCTATTTGCCTATAGGAGCATTATCTTCTATGAGTTTCTGTTATATTCTGAGGCCTATGATCAACTCCTATTAGAATTATATTACTGTTACTACCAAGTCCATGTATATTGTACGCCATAATGATTGAGCACCTTGTTCACTACCTGTACCTATATCTTCCCGCAAGTGTTGGCTTCAGACAGGATTTAAAAGAGACAGACAACTCCCCCCTCCTCGGTGTTTACGGTCCAACGTTTAAAAACAGACTGAGTAACCCTGCAGAAGTAAACCGGCCCAGCGAGCAATCGTGAGCTCTCGTCCAGTCAAGTCTCAGTTTTCCCCACTATGTCATAGTTTTTCTTCTGCAAGTTAATAATTCTGTTTTTCATTTATTTTGTTGGTCTGACACCCCTGGCATTGGGTCAGCATGCAAGTTAATAGAGATACTATCTTTCCAGTTTTTTTAATTCTTTCCTCGCCTATCTTTTTAACTATTGTCTACCCGTACCCTCCACTCCACCCCCTGATTTTATTACGTACTTCCCAGCTCTACTAGCTTCACTACTCTCTGCACAACGCCATTATTAGGTAGTTTTTCCCCTCCCCCCAGTCCCTAGTTTAAATATTCTCTCCAGCATCGCTACGCCATTATTGTCCCAATACAGCCACCACACAACATCCATCTTAGGTATCAGACCACAATACCCTAGAGCATAGAGCCTTAGCCAAGACAGAAGATCAGCCCAGTTTCTCCAAAAACCCAAATCCCTCTTTCCTATACCAATTTTAGAGCCACTTAAATTCACCTCTTCTAATCTCCCCTCTGCCTCTCTGGTGTGCCATGGGGGAACAGGTAATATTTATCTGAAAATATTATCTCTGGAAGTCCTTGCTTGAGGCGTTTTGGCCGGTACAGTGCCCTGATAATCATTTTTAAGTAGGACACTCCATCTACCTCTAACTTTGTCATTGGTGCCGAAATGTGGACCATGACACAGCTGGATTCTCACCAGCCCCACCCAACAATCTGTCAGCCCGATCCGCGATATGTACGACTACCCGGCACCAGTAACCTACATACTGACACTGTTCGAAACAATCCCGGTCTTTGTGGCAGATTGCCCTGTCTGTGCCCCTTATAGATAGGAGTCCCCAACTACTATCTCCTGATCTAGTCCCTAACTGCACTGCCTATTCCCAATCTTACTTGCAGAACAGACAGGGTCTAGAAATTATGCTATTTCTAGCCGACATCCTCCCCTCATCCGCCAATCTATTGCAAATTTTTTGGTGTAGCCAGTTCAGGACTAGCCTCCCTAACACTCATTCCCTCTACCCTTCTTTCTAACTGATACCACAGGCAGCTCCTCATGTTCCTGCATCCTCCAATGCTGCCGACACTCCCCAGCATCTACACCTGCACGTGATGCTCAGTGAGCAAGCCAGAATTCGCTTCCAAGTGTTGCGGCAAAGTGTGATTCTCAGTGTTGGCCACTTGCGCTACCATTAGATTCAGGAATAACGGGCTCTAAATTTGGCAGTGTCACACATCTTCACAGCAGTCATAGCACCCCTCAAAACTCTGTTGCTTCAAGGATGGCATACATTAGCACAGGGTTGTGCACTGGACAGCATTTGCGTCGCAAATCATGAGGTAGACTGCTTGGGGATGTATTACAAAAAAAAAAAGAAACAAATACAGATCACATATATATAGAAAAATCTATATAATACCTGCGCCTTTCTAAAACCCCAAATTTAAGGTCCCCCAATATAATTCCATACTTAACGCAAAAAGACACTTTAGGGAACAAAATAGAGACACAAAAATCAAAACGGATCCACACTCGCACGGCTCGAGATAACACCGCTTCATCCACTTATCTTATATAACCCTTTTGATCCAGGCAGCGCACTCTTCCTCTTATAAGGCAAGAAAAAAATAGAGGGGGGGACAGTAATGTGTGGTATCGCTAGAGAAATAAAGATAACCTGCAAATGGAGTACGTAAGTTGGCCCAGTAGGAAACCAAGTGTGGGCTGACAGAATACTTGTCAGTCTTGTATATACATAACATATAATCTATACTAAAGATATTTAGTACTTGTATCTAATTGTGTTTCGTGCAAGGTATTATCATACCCGATTCGGCATTAACAGCTTTAAAGAAGACAAGATGCAATAGTGGACATAACAGCAGCTTAATTTTTTTACAATATCCAAAAAAATCAAGTTGAAAAAGATAACATAAAATATTACAGAAAAATTGAATTTTAGTAATTTTTGAAAGAGAAAAATATTTATTTTTAACAAATTTTTTAAGTGCTTAAATTTTTCACCTGCTGATTTTTTGCGTCACGCATCCGTACATTAGCCAGAAAAACCCAAAGAATGACGAAAAGCGAAAAAACTCCCAGGGAGACAACACTGTGTAAGATGTCTCTATCACAGGTAAAGCGGTTTCCGGTCTTCATGCTAATGTGACAGTTTTTACATGTCTTACTTAAACAAAATGGCGGACACGCCCCTAATCTGTGTCATCTTAAAAATGCACGTGTGTTTATTTGTCTATCCTACTTACATGGAGTAGCCGACTCCGGAATTCAAAGTACGATACACAAAAACACTTCTGGACAGGGGATAAGTCAAAAGCCTACACTGAGTGAAGAAATCTTAACCAAGACAATAGAGAGTAAACATATGTGTATTAAGTCAACAGAAGTGTAAACAGGCTTGTAACTTTGTACCCAAAAAAGCAAGGAGACTTTGGGCGACATGTATGATTGGAGTTTGCGCCTGTTTTCAGGTGTATACTGCGCCTCACAGTGCCGGCTCCGCTGTCAGATGCAGTAATGCGCTGTTAGGCGAAACCTTGACCACTTTTTAATGGGCCTGACATAAAGGGGCGTGCAGTGGGCGCACTGTGGGCGTTCTGGGGCGGGACGCGGCAAATTTGAAAAATCCGAGGCATGCATATTGCGGGTCGGCAAAGTGAGGCGCATTCCAGCGCTTTACAGCTCCGACAGGCAGACCTAGTTTAATGTGGTCTATCTGAGCGGAGAAGTCGAAGTGGAGCTAGGAATTCTTTTTAATGTGCTATAGTTCTCATTTACAGCAGTACACTACAAAAATAAATGATTTGTCAAGAAGAAATAAATCCTGCTTGGAGACCAAAAGGTCCCCAGCAAGACCTGTGCTGCCTTTTGTTGTATATACTGAATTGCATTAAAGTTGAAAGCAGCCCAAATACATCTAAAATTGTTGTTATGAAAAATGTTTAATAAAACATCTGGACAATATCATCATTGGCTTATTTTATGTTAAATTAGTGTAATTTTCACGGATTTTGGAATACATTTTGTAGTGGAGAATTTTTCGTAGGAGCTAATATATATATTGGCATTAATGTTATTGGATAAAATTTACTAATACATTGATTTCCTTTTTATAGCACTTGGATATGTCTGTTTATTAAGTACTTCATTATAATGACAAATCCATTTTATTCTACTTACTATGGGGAATGTATTTCCGACGCGAAATACATGCCACACTTTGGGACACATATTTGCAATGTATTTCAGGACGGATTTCGCGTCGGAAATACATTGCCCATAGTAAGAAGAATAAAATGGATTTGTCATTTAAATGAAGTACTTAAAGGGGTTTTATCGCTACAAAGATAATGTCTCAGATTATGGGGACAGTAAAAATAAGCACTTTTGTAATTGGTTTGCATTACCTCTGTCACTTGCTTTAGCAGATAAAGGCTTTTTTTAATCTGTATTCTTTTTTCTGCGCGCGGCGGGACAAAACCCCCGGGCCGGATCCCGCCCCCCTACACACACACCCCTCACGTGATTGGTTTGGCAATTTCATTCAGACTGTTGGGAACCCCCCAGCGGGGAAACGCCCCAGCCACGCCCCCGCCTGTGATTGTTTCCTGCACTTTCTGTTTTGTCCCCCCTCTGAGCTGTTAAAAATCAATAGTGAACCAAGGTCTGCGGCCTATACCTTTTCCCAGCTCAGGGGATTGATCTGGGCAATTACGCTGTTTAACCCAGATCCCCCAATAACCAGATTAAAGAGTCTCCTCCATTTAAACGGGGGAGGGAGGGAGGGGGAGGGCATTTGTATTGCTCCATTAACCCAGTCTTTTTGCCTGGAACAGAGGGGAAGGGGGGCAATGTACACCCCCTCACATGTCTCATCATTCAGGCTGTGTTATAACCATTACACAGCAAAGAGCTTGTGGATCAGCCGAAAATCTGCACACAGGAGCGCATGCAGGAGTGAGGAGCGTGTTCTGCAGACAAACATTCACTTCTACTGTTTAAACCCCCAAATGAATGACCCAGGTCTTCAGTAAGGAGAACACACCTCCGGGAGGAGAGACACCCTCTGAGAAAGAGACTCCCCCTGGATTTCAAATTCAATCTCAGAAAAATTAGCGAAGAGCACGAACGTTCAACATAAAAAAACCCCCTTTAAAAAACAGACATATCCAAGTCCCCCTAACAATTTAAAACGCTGTAATTTAAAAAAGTATCCAATAACAAGAAATATATTTCTCCTACGAAAAAAAATTTTCCACATAAAATGATTCCAAATTCCGGAAAAGTAAAATAATTTTAAATCAAATAACCACTGGTGAATTTCCATATTTTCTTTAAAAATTTTCATAACAAAATTTTTGAAGTATTTGGGGTGCTTTCAACTTTAATGAAATTCAGTATAACAACAAAAGGCGCACAGCACAGGTCCCTTTCTGGGGGCCCGTGGCCCCCAAGCAGATTTTCTATTTCCCAGGGCTTAGTTCTGGACGTTTTTTTTCGGACTATTTACTCTGTAAATAATCACCAAATCAGCCAAAATAAGGGAAAAAACAGCTTTGAATGGGACCAAGGGAAAAAACCGGTTATTTACTATAACTTCAGATTTCCCATTTGGGGGCCATTCTAAGCTATTTTTCATTATTTTTTGCTGATTTGGTGATGTTTTACAGACGTAAATACTCCGAAAATACTCCAACTAAGCCCTGGGAAAATAGAAATCCTGCTTGGAGAACCACGGGCCCAGCCAACCTGGCGGCGGCCTTGCTGTACTACAAAATAGAATAAAAGGTGAAAAAGAACAAATACTTTTTTTTTTTTATTAAAAAAGGCCCAAAAATTAACATCTGTACCACATCAGCTTTGGTTTAAATTTAATGTAAAATTAGGGGAATTTTTTCCCTTTTTTAAAGGGTTTATCATTTCATTAAATGGTTTTTTCGAATAAGGGACAGTGAAAAAACAATTGCAATTAGATGCCATTAGAAAAACTGTCTTTTTTCACAGTATTCCTTATCTGTTTTTTGTTTACACTGATATCCAGTCCTGGTCAAGCCCTCCAAACCCTCCTCCTTGCATTTCACTGCGAGAGCTCATTACATTCGTACACCCCCGGTCATATTTGGAGCTGTGTCCCCCCCAAGTAAGGGACCGTCACATTTTTACTTTATTCAGCCAGAAGAAACAGAATTACACTGAAGGGCTTTCACAATCAGAAAACACACAATTTGTGTCGACCTGCCTGACTCAAGTTAGGGGCCGAGCATTTTTCTCCTCCACACCCAGCAGAAAACAACTGCAACAGATTCAAAAATGAGAAAAATAAAAATTTTGTCCCGGGCCTAAATCTCCTGCAAAGAAGGGAGACTTGCCGTTCAAGAGCGTAAAAACTCTCCAGCTGTGAAGGAGAAAAGTGCTCATCAGATTTAACAGCCTGTGGTAGTTAACAGCTCTTACAAAAAAAGACTGTGGGAGAGCCAGTGCATGTGGGCTCCCCGTGTTTCCAGAGTTAGAAGCTGAGAGCAGTGGAATCACCGAAAAAGGGAAAATACCTCCCCTTAAGACCTTTTTTAGCTGATATTTCTTTTTCTTTTGAGATCTTTTATATATTTTACTTTTATTTTAAAATGATCAACTTTTTTTATACATTGAAATGGATTTTATTAAACATTGATTTTTCACTTTATTCATTCATTCATTCATTCATTCATTTGAAACACAACTCTTTTTACTATTCACTAACATGTTTAATGATTTTTCGCTGATTTCCAGCCTGTCTCGAATCGTAATACATCAGGGGTGTCACACTGCGGCCCTCCAGCTGTTGGGAAACTACAACTCCCATCAAGCCCACTGTTATAGATTATACAAATGTATGATGGGAGTTGTAGTTTCCCAACAGCTGGAGGGCCGCAGTTTAACACCTGTGTAATACATGTTAGGCGCATTCCTTCTGCGCCTACGTTCCGCAATGCGCCTCACACACTGGCGAGGCGCAGGGAACTTTACACCGCATGTATGAGCGCACTTCGGGCGCCAACATAAATGAGGCGCAGCTTTCACTAAAAATAACGTGAAAACGGGCGCTCCGATCTTCATACATGTCGCCCTTTGTGTCAATAAAACCAGGCAAAGGTGCAAACTTTGCATTATCAGACCGAAAATATACTTTGGTATAAAATATACATAATTCACTATAATTTGGCTCGCTAGTCATTTATTTTGACAACCGTTACATACATATATATATAATATTATATACATATACATAAATATAAATATATATATAAAATATATATATATATAAAATATATATATAAAATACAAATATAATTTTATATATTTGTTATGTGTACATACACACATTTCTTTTTTTTTTTCTTTGATGGAACCCTAAGCCCAACTCTACCCCTAAACTACCTCTCTCCTAACCCTACCCTTAACTGTGATTTAACCTTAACTCTACTCTAACCCTACCCTAACTCTACTCCTAACTCTAACCATACCTTAATTCTAACCCCACCGCTAACTGTAACACTATTCTGACTCTAACCCTATCCTAACTCTAACCCTATCTCTAACCCTATCCCTAACTCTAACCCTAACCTACCAGTGAGTCGTTACAGGAGGAGACAGCACGGGGAATTCAAAGGGAGAAAATAGCTTCTCTACCTGCCCCATCATCGGCTCTGTAGATTTGTGCCTCCATCACCTTATTGCAATGCTTTTATCAAGCACTTAGCGCTGATACCATAGGATTTGGTTCATCTGGACACTTTGTTGGCCATTTCCTATATCTGTAATATATACATTGGATATCCTGAGTATATTCTTCTATAGTCTTCTCTGGCGCTATGTTTATTTTGCAGCAATATGTTTTTGTTTATTGTACCAAAATAGATTGATTCATGTGTCTATTAATATTCCCATATACTTGTGTCTTGTTTTTACTCTCATCATGTCCTAGGTATCTTGCCTGATGAACCTGTTCCATCAGACGAAGGAGAAGTGGAGCTTCGGAAGTGGTATAATATCTGGGGAAACTATTTAATATTTGGTGACATTTTTGGTTGGCTGACATTAATGTCAAACAGTTGGAATTCCAACCTCCCCAAAATTATTATATTTGCCTAGCATTCTTTGACTGGATATTCCGAGGGGATTGAACACTGATATTATTAGTTGAATGAAGAGGTGAGTATAAGTTTTTCTAATATGGTAATAAAAATGAGGTGGACAACCCCTTTAACAGGCCTTTCTGTGACTGTTAGTCCAGACTTTTTCTTGCCACAGTAATCCTTAAACTTTTTGTAGAAAGACCCTGAAGTACTAAGGTGTGCTATCAACACGGCATTTACTGTTTAGCCTGAATGAGAATTTATCTCTGCGCCTAAAACCTGAATAGTCAATTACTTACTGTCACAGGTAAAGTGCTTATACCTGGCTACAGAATACCTACAAATACTAGCCCTTCTCAAATGTCATCTGATTATAGTTTTAAAAAACTAAAAAACAGAAAAGTAAATAGTAAAGTTAGTTTTTACAGTAAAGTTACTAAAAATGAACAAAAACTGTTAGAGCAAATGTATTTTCCTAATGAGATTTTTGTAAATAAATGTCAGATAAACCAGAATAAATATAAGAATATACTTTTGCTTCCGCCATTACAAACCGCATACTATACAGTGGATACATTTCTTATACATTGCCATTAACATATTAAGAATGACATACTGTCAACAATAAAGAAGTGAGTGCAGTTGGATTCTTGTTTCTGCTTTCTAGCCATAATAAAAGTTAAAGTTACTGTCCAGTGGGAAAAAAAATACTTTCCAAACGACATCTCTCTTAAAGTTAGGAACTTTCGTATTGTATGTTCATTCACAATCTTTAGTTCTTGTATTTTTCTGGCTTATCGTAATAATGGAGCCAGGGAATTTTCTTTGTCTGTGGCACCTTGGAACATCAAAACTTTTCAATCAAAAGTTTCTTGTGTTTATAGGGGATGCGATGTACTTGAATGATGGTTTTGTTCCTTTTCTTTGCAGTGTTACTTCTTCACCCTGTCTCTTTTTACACTACTTTCTTGAGGTGCACACTTAAGAATTACATTTTTGTTGATTAAATTTTAGAAGCTCTAAAAAAGGTCCCTTTACTTTTTTTTCCTTTACCCTATAAAGACCCCGAAAAAAAGAGAATACCGTCATATACTACCGAAGTAGATAAGCCGAGTCTTTTCAGCACAATAAAAATGCGCTCGCGCCTAAAAATCCCCTCCCTCGGCTTATACTACGAGATATCTCTGTCTCGGCCGCTCCCGAATGCCGCTGCGAGGCCCGTGCGCCGAGGCAGGCGACACTTCAGGTATCATATCGCGGCCCTCTACCTATCAAGGAGCGCGATCCTCAAACTAGAAACGCCGAGTACCGGATCGGATCACCGTGTCCGGCCCGTTGCAATGGCAAGGGCCGAATGGCCCGTAGCGCTGGCTCGAGACTTCCCTACGGAGCGCATACAAGCTGCGAACAACATACCCCGGATCGTGGCTAGCGCCATTCCGCGTCAAAACATCGCGCAGACCCAAAGCGACCACCCCCAAACTAAGCCCACCCCCACAACCAAGGATCCATGCTGAACGGACCAACCCCACACCCAAAAAACCTAACAACAGACAGCATCACACTCTCCCTCCCCCCTCCCTCACTCTCGCCACTTCTGTAACACCCATCACCCACATCTACATCTCCCCCGTTACTGTTTCCTGCTCTTTTGCGACTTCCTCCTGTTGCCTGCCATAGTCCCCTGTATGCCATCCTGCCCTCGACACACACCTCGCCCCGTAGCCAACCATCAAAACCAATACAACGTTCGTTGCAACCAACCCTAGTTAACCCCACAAGAAATCCACGACCAGCAACCCCCACTTCAACCTCAATCGATGCCGCGAGACCTAGACATCACAAACCTACACTCCAAACAAGATTAAACACCTCCGCCAGCGGACATCCGCAAACCAAAAAAAATATCGCGATACCATATCACAAAAATTTTGTCAACAAAAGCGTCTTGTTGCTTGCTCCCAACCCACCCCGCCGCTCACTGAGTCCACGATCCTTTCTCTCTCCGTCATTCCCCTCGTTATATAACGTCCCCTCAAACGAGTAACTTACAGTTACAACAAACCGCAATCTAAAAGAAGAACACCATGTAATGGAAAGTCAAACCCATCTACCCCCCGGCTGACGACCCAATTACAATCAGCCGCAACGCTATTCTTCCTATAACAGCATGATTGAATCAACGTGGCTAACAGAGAGGCCGCGCACCCTGCACCTCACAATCAACCCACACCTCCCCTCCCTCACAAACAAACCAACAACACCCCACCAAACAACCATCACAATCGTTCAGGTCTTCACTGATGCCTTCCTTTACAAAGTATAGATCACAAAACTCTATCGACCCTTACACTTTCCTTCCTTTGGTTTCATTCTTCTCTTTTTCTTCTCTTCTCTTTTCGCTTTCTCTTACTTCCTCTGTTCATTTATCGTTCTTCATGCATAGCTCATTATGTCCATCTTTTCCCTTTCCGCCTTCTGTCTTATCCTTCTCTAAAGAGGAGCTTTCCTTCCTGCTCAACTATTCCATGCTTTTTGCTTTCTTTCTTCTTCTTTATTCCGAAGGGAAGGACTCATTCTCTCGCATCTTGATCGTTACAGAACTTATCTCGGGTGGGGGGGGCCTCTCGTGTTGGGGCCGGTTTTCTTTCTTTCTTGCATCTTCCATTTCTTATCAATCTCTAAGCTTCCCTTACTCTCCTGTCCTCTTCTTTGAGATATACTACTTCGAGGCTTCCCTTTTGCTACCCTCTGGTATTCTTTGCTTCATCTTCTCCATCCTTCTGCTATCTTACCTCAACAATGCTCGTTAGCTTGTCTTTCAGTTCTAATTCCTCTGGAATGTCTGCAAGTACTCGAGAATCTCCTTCGTGACAAATAAGACATCTCCGATCAAAGCCAAAAAGCGGGGAGTCAATTTTACTACAGATCTTTCTGTCTTCTTCTTATCACATCAGTTTTTTTGATTTAACATCTTTCAGCATCGCGGCTCTGGCACATGGTACCCCCCAACCCCCACCCACCCTGTCCCTGCATCTCCCAACGCCAAACCCGCCACTCACAGTGTTCTGCCCCACTACACCCCCCACCACCCTTCAGCCTCCTAACAAACTTCCGCCCCCCAATCATCACAGGTCCCTATAACACCACCATCACGCTCCCATCTCGCCCACCCCACCGCTCGCTCCCAATGCGTCCTTCACAGTCATTTCTTCACCACCGACAACAAAACTTAAAATATTCGGGCCAGAAATCAACACTACAGGACTAAACAAACTACACTAATTTATCATAACCAAACAAACTAACTAAACCCAATGACTTACGACTAACATACCACTCGGCAACCATCCACAACCACCACGAGCTCTGCTCCCAAATCACCCTCTTCCCTATCCATATCAAACCTTCCCCCTCAGAACCTCCTAATCCCCCTCGCTCAAGATCCTCCTGGCTTCGATCAACACATTCTCTCACTCTTCCAACATATTATCCGCCCCTGAAGTAACCCCCCAACCCCCCCTACTATCCACCCCCCCATCTAACCCTGCCATCTTAACAAAAACTCGCCCAATTTCGGTGACCGCGAGACCCGTCACACTACCCCCCCCTACCCCTCCCCACCCCCCCTGAACTAAACACCAGCCTGCACCAATACAACACACGGTAGGATCTACATCCCTAGCCCCTATTTATCCCCTCGAAACCTACCTAAAACATCGGTGACCTAGACAGACCTTGCACTCCAAACCAATACTCATGTACACTTCAAGGTGGTACACCCAAACCAACTGGTTCCGCACCTCACATGCCTATCAACCTATCCTATTATTGCGGGACCGGTAACTAAACCTGCCTATAACGTACCTATCATGCCCAGCCTAAACGATATCGGCGAACTACACTAAAGGGCACCGCCTCAACCTACCATACCTTCCATACAAACCGCTGCCCTCAGCTGTACTATACCTGCCTAAAGCAACGACCTAGTTACCAGCCCAAAAAACACCTCCCAGTCCCAACGCCCTTGAGGCGCCCACACCCACTCCACAGCCCTCTCAGTTCCACCAAATCCCACACCCCGCGCAGTCCACACCCTCACTCCACCACTTCTGGCCCACACACCCTCCACAACGCTCCATCCACAAATGAACCACACGCCAACCAAACCCTCATCCGTCGACCTCAACCCCTATTCGTATCCCCATGCCCCTACTAAACCTGCCTTAATTGTTGACCCATACCAAGGCTGCCACAACTGGCCGCGATCCCCTATATACTGCGTCCTCTCATACTGCGCCGGGTGTACCATTTGAGGAAACCTGAACCTATTACATCTGCATTATAAACCGAGGCTATTTGGGGAGCATAACAATCTCCTATTTACCAGTAAAAAATTTTTATTATTAGGTTACCAGTCTATCATACTTACAATTGTGTTACTTTTCTTTTAATTGTCCTTTTTTAAGATAATTTCGGGCAAACACACTAATACTTCCCTCTCCTCCATCGGCTGTCGTATTTCATTCCACCCTATTGGCTTATATCGGAAGTCAAGATAAGAAATCTAAAGGATCGCATAGGTTTTATTTTAGTTAGCTACCCATTATTTTCCTACTTACATTATAAGTACTTGGTATAAGACTGAAAAACGCTCTTACAATCAACGTAGAGCTGGGTCGGACTTTATACACGAAGTATATACGTTGAGTAAAAAGAATTAAATTAAGGAGTTTCTTGTTATCACACAGAGAAACCACTTATGTGGGGATTGTTTCATTCTAAAGGGCTATTCTGACATTCAAACAAAAAAACTTGATTGAAGGCTGCATGTGCACTACACACAGTATAATACTAAGGTTTGGTTTACTTTTGCATTACAGGTTCTGTCTGAAACTCTCCATTCAGAATTGGGGAAGATAGAAGCATTGGGATCTGTCTTCACAATGGATCGATAACAAGGACACGCGATGGACCCTATTAATTACAATGGGTAACTTGAGTTTCCGCTGTTGTGTCCTTCATTGAGACAAATAAAATAGCTCAGGTTGCTGCGTTTGCACCTCTGTGACAGAGGTTCCGAATGAAAAATCCAACACAGATGTAAAACCTAGCCTTATCCAGCATCCTAAACATATATAGTTATCTTTTTGTTACTCTATTGCCCCCTTCTTAGTGCTCAGTTCTCGGACTGGGTGTGGCTCAGCACTGTCCAAGCATAGTGTAGCCAGTCTCAGTACACATCTTGCATTGCTGGCGCTGTATTTCCTAGGCAGTAGGCCGTCCATAACAGCATACATGGATTGCACTTCCGAGTTCGCGGCGCTTCTACACTGTAAATGATGGTTATGTAGCGGTGTGTGAGATTTAAGTCTTCCCGCTACCCTCACCTTTCATAACTACTCCTGGCATATCGATCTTATTCCTCGAGTCATTGGCGGCAGATCTACAATATATACGAGAGGATACCGGGATTCGTCTAATCTCTCGGCAATAAGCGTCCTAAGGGCGGTGATCTCGGTCTACTATTTTGTAAAGAGTCCTGGTCGAGTGGATCAGAATCGCATGCAGTCTCCGCTGGCAGGTAGCGTTTAGCCTCACAGCGGCGGCGGTCAGAGTGAGCGACGGGTCTCTAGCTTTTGTGATGAGGAGGAGCGGGAGAGACAGAGAGGCAACGGAGCTGAATCCGGGAGCCGAGGATGAGCAGAGTTTAACTTTCAAGGCAGGAGTGCCGACAGACTTACTATGTGGACTTGGTAGTTATCTAGGGATATAATAGAGCTGTTTTTGAGAGAGGTACGTCGGAGAGGCGCCAGCAGTTCACCCTCAGGCAGTGCGGGTTCAGCAGTTTTTTCGCCGCCATTTCGAAAGATGTAGAGCGGCATTTGGAGCCACATTTTGCGATAGACTGCTTGTTAATTCCAGTCTCAACTTATTACAGGCTTTATCAGGGCGCGCTCTCTCTCTAGTCATCTCTTTTGGCTGCTCTTTAAGTGGGAAGGGAGATATAGGATAACAGGAGAGGTCCTGTGCAGAATAGGATCCCTCAGGACAATTCTAGCTTTTGATAACCCTCTCAGTCTCTTGACAAATAGGGTATCCTTAAACGTCAGAGCTTGTCGGTAGCGTTGAGATTGGGCTGCATTATATTTGCTTTGAGAAGTGTGTTTGGGGTGGATGTCTTTTTGAATTGAGGAGTCTTCTTTTTCATGTTATTTTTTTGTGTGATTTTTATTTGGTTTGTGTTTTTATTGTTCTGGTGCTGGTGTGTTCTTGTGTTTTCTACTATATATCATCTTGAGAGCAAGTCTTTTTTGTTTTTTTCATAAAGTTCATCTCTCTGTATAGAGCACTCTCTCTTGCTCAGTGAGCTTGGGATCCGAGTCTCAAGTAATCATCAAGATAAGGATGAGCTTCTGGGCTTTGTCTGGAAAGTGACTTTATTTTTTTTATGTTTTTAGTTCATTGTATCTCTTTTAATTTTTTTTGTAAAGTTTTGTCTTTTTCTTTTTTGTTTTTTTTTTTATTTGTTTTTATTTTCGTCTTTCTGGGTTGTTTATTTGTGCGTTTTTTTTTATCTCTTTTTCTCGTTTTTTTTTCTCTTTGTTCTTTTTTTTGCATTTTTTCTTTATTTTTATTTTTGTCTCTTTTTTTTTGATAGTTTTTTTTATATCTGTATTTTACTTTTTTCTGTTATTGAGTTATTTTGGGAGCTTGTAGGTTTTTTCATATTTTCTACGAGCCGATCTGCTATATGGTTTTGTATGGTAAATACATGCTATAATATTATTAATTAAATCAGATCTTTCGTAATAGGCGTATTGGTTGGATATTCTGTAAAGCACGGTTCTACACATCACATCAATGTTATATTTAATTAATGCTATCACTAATCCCATCTCTTCTCTCTTACTCAGGTTTTTCATTTCTAGAATACTTTCAAGGTGATTCTTTTTTACATGGATCTAATATTACTTTTCTTCTTCCAGCATGGGAGAAAGTCTAAAAGCTCAATTACCTATAATAGTCTTCGTAATAAGAGATCTACAGGATCTTGCATTCCTAAAGGGAGATCCACACAGGTCACTCAACTCATCCATTTTCCTCTCCGGCGACATGACTTTTCGCTCCATTGTCTCTTGCTATAGACTATTCTTCAGGCTCTTCTAGTGATGACACCTACGAATTTGGGTACTCTCTTACACATTAATGGCTCTATTTACAATTATGATTATCAAACTAAATTCTCGGTCAATGGATTGAGATAGATGCGCATAGTCTGATAATCTCGCAGATTATATACCATACTTACGAGAGAGTGGAGCTCACGTTGTCACAGTGACCATAGACTGTTCTCCGACATCTAACTCTTAGGACCAATTACTCATGTCAGAATCTCATAGTCTTCTATGCCATTGGAACAGATCTATGTGGAAGTTAGTGTCTGGATCGAATCTGGGTCACAAACCCTGGAACAATGACAATGAGTCTGCACTACTCCATAAATCATAAATAGAGTCCCTTGATTAGCACGTATAATCATCTATAGTTTAGAGCTTCATGAGATTAATGGTGAAGGCGATTGGAGAACATTATCTCAAAGACATATCGGTTTTAACAATACAACCCTTCCTTGTTTTTATTCATTTTTTGTTGGTAGTTCATGCCTGAGAGAGTCGGTTCCTTCACTATTACAGATCTCTGCTTCTTCTTATTTCTTCTCTGTCGAAATAGTAATCTCTCCTCCCTTAGCTGCTCCACATTTCTCATATTCGCTCTTTGTACGGGTTAGAAGCTTGTGGCTCGCACTCGTTGAATTAGTATCACACTCTTTAGATCGCAGAGTTTAAACTTATATCGGAACCATGTTCGGATATCTACTCATTCAGGCCGTCATCCCGGAGATACGTCATAATATGTACTACATGTCAGGATCTGATAGACTCATAAGTTCTCTTGACTTATTCAACTCTGACAAGACACTGTCCATTCATAACCTGGTCTAGCCCTTCAATGTCGCGTCTAGTCGAGTTGATTCACCTGTGATTCGTCTTAGGTAGGAGTATCCTCATGACTCCGGTCGTTTCTGTAGTGTATGCTATCTTCGGTGCGAGGCACTCTGTTGTGTGCCGTAAGCGAAAGCGCTTTCCTCCTATATGTCTGATCAACATCACTTTCTATCAGTTTAAAGAATGCATCTGAGATTTGCCTTGTGCTTCTTTTTTTCTCGACAGCCAAGTTCTAAAATCTTATGATTTTTTTCTGTAATCTTTTGGACAAACTTCTCTTCTACTATATTTTTCATCTCGGTTGCCACAAGGATTAGATGTGTCTCTTCAATTTAAAGTCTTTCTTCATCATTCTTTGTCAAACTGTGTGACTCTTGTCTATTTTAGGCGTGCAGTTTTTCACCTGAGTAGGATCTATCAATCACATGTGTTCAAGACTCTCCATTCAGCTTGGCTATATTTCGCTCTCTTTCCTGATCACGCAGCTAAGCCTGAGTTGGTCTTAGGGGACAGGTCCTCAGAAGACAGAGAACTTTACTATCCAATTCTGTTTATCGCCATTCACAAGGAGAGTTGCTTGAGCCAGAACTTTACTCCTTTGCTCATCCTAAGGTATATAGTGTTAGATCCCGGGCCATGACTCTGTAGATTCAACGTGAGGACTTCTCATATGTCGGTCTTCCATAGTTTCATTGCTTCTGTGAAAGGTTTACTTCTTAGAGTGAACTGCGGGCGGAGAGGGTGTGTGCTCGCGAATAAAGTTCTTCTGACTTTCCTCTTATTCCCTGTCTAAAGATCTCTAGGCGGAAGGGTGATCTTTCTAGGAGAGTAAATACTTTGGATTAATGGTGTGTTATCTGTTTTGGATAGTCTCTCACACTATCTATTATATAATATAAAATCTGATAAGGTCTTGATCTATCTTAGACGTGTTACTGTATATGTGGTTTCTATTTCTCTACTAGGTTTTTCTGTCTGTTGGTATCTGTTAGTGCGGAAAAGAGGTTGTTTCCATGGAGTATTCTTTCAACTTGTGTCATTTGCCATCAGCATTAATATGAGAGCGTGTGGCTCTCACTCCTTTTTATCCGAGTAGGATCAATAGTAGGATTTCGGGGGATTTCTCACGGTGAAAGGCATTGAACTGAGCGAGTGTATCTGTATAGTCAATCGTCAATTCCCGTCACGGTCTTCACACTTTTCTGGTCACAAATCAACTGGGTACTTTAAGGGGATTGAAAATAATTCTCTCTGGAATTCAAGTCACTACGCGTATGATCTTTTCTCAGCGACTCCCTATCCACTATCAAATTTGGAGACGATGTGTTGTTACAAATGATCTACTTTCTGCAAAAAAATCATTAAAATGTGGTGATGTAGCTACTATACAGAGGTATGCATCACCCCTGGTTAGTGTCTCACGGCAGATTATCTGAGAGTCTGCAAGAATTTGTTCTAAAACTAATGTTAGAGTGGTGGATATGGATAGTGTTTTCACCAGTCCCGGTGATCTCTCTTATAAAATGGTGTGTTATGCGATTTTCTACACATAGTGTCTTCTAGATGGTCACTTTTTTTTATGTATGGTTATCTTTTGTCTTTAGTTATGTATTTGTTTTTCTTTTATTGTCTTCTTTTTTTTTATTTATGGAGTTTTTATGTTTTTGTTTTTTTTTGATTTTAGCGTTCTAGGATCCTTGATATTCGCTTCTGAGAGGTATGGCATTTCTTCTAAATGTCTATTGTTTAATCTTTAGCATACCTCCTCTTTCTCTGGTAGTTGTATTTCGAGTTCCTTTTATTAGTTAATGTCTTTATTGCTTCCTACTACAAAGCATCTGACAGGGAATTCTATCCAAACTTTTTGGAATTAGTCTTCATACAGGCGTCAGGATCAAGGGAACTCGCTACTAGTGCGAGATTATATATGATCAGTAGTGATATCTTTAGATGGAGTATATGCGAATTGCGAGTGTGAGGATAGAATGGTAGGCTACAACTGATGGTCAGTGTCTCTTGACACTTTTTTTTTTTTTTTTTTTATATCGCTCTAGGAACGATACCGGGAGAGCGCTATTCACATATCATCTGCTCCTATTTTCTACAAAAAAATAGGTAATTGACAACTTCCATGAGGGTCTCCTTGATCTGTTCCGGTCTCTGGGGTTTGTTTGTCTGTTCACTAACGATCATCCTTTGGGCCTCGTTTGGCAATTCTATTACAGTATTCTCCCACCCCACCAAGGATGGATCACGCTCTTGATCTGGTTTTTCTGCTCAGGTTCCTCATCAATTTCTAACCTTTCTAACCCACTAACCTCACTAAACCTCACTATTCTCCTTATGCTCTCTCTGACATCACAACCTTATCTCGCTTCACTATCACCAACTCTCAGCCTTCTGCTGGACACTACCATGCCCATCACGCAACCATCCAGAAACGATTCGCGCTCCATGAACACTCAGAACTCATAGACACCGACGTTACAAGTCCTCGCCTGCCGCCAAGTCTCCTCGACGACTGTGTCCTGCGCCTGGCTGGTGCAAGCTAGTAGCAATGTGAGAAGCTCTTCGTCAACCACCCTGGACAATGTTGGCACCTCTCAGACACCGCGGCCCAGCCAGAGGGTGCGAGTCGCGCCAGCAGCCTTGGCACACACCGTCAGCTGCGCTTCCTGCAGCGATTTCAAGTGTGCAGAGAGTCTGTGGAGTAAGTCACAAGCCTAACTGCGAGATTTTCTCCTCGCACAAATTCATTCTCAGGCCACTTACCACAGGGGTGTATCTGGCCCGTGGTACACGGCGGTGGGTGCGCCGCGGAACAAAAATATTTCACCTCCCTCATCTCCACATTATCACAACAACCAAAACCGCCCGGTGGTTGTCGGACGAACTGATTCCCGCTCTCCCTCTGCTCGAGCCCAAAAGCTTCAGCCCCAGTCGACTACCTCTGTGGCTGAAGACCATGGCCATCTTACTTCGAACAAGCACCAGAAATACGGACAGTATCCGGCAAAACCATCTCAGTCCTCAATCCTCAGAAACCCCCAGCGCCGTTCCCTTCGCGGGCACGTCCTTTAGTCTGCGTCTCAGCCCTTGGACCCAACGACAGGAAGAAGAAGTGTCCAGGCTTCCTCCACATCATGGTTCGAGCCCCTACCACCTGCTCTACGTGACCCCATGGCCACGATCCCACCTTGTCCAGTCAAGTCTCTCCAGCGTATCATCTCTCACATTACTCGCAATCTTTTAACCTTTCCGTCGGTCGCTCTTATCTGGGATCTTCCCATCCGCTCTTTTAAACACGCCAGTGCAAAAGCGTCCCCGTATTACGACTTAAAGTAACAGCCGCCTCTATTGACCCAGCTCTCGTGATTCTAACTCACGAGCCATAGTCTCTAACCTGCCCTCTCATCTCTAAACCCCTGGAACGCTTGGTCTACTTCCGTTTGATAATATCCTGCTATCTCTTCGTGCTAGTACTCACTTCCTCGAGTCTCTCTACATATCCCGGATTCCAGCACGTCCTGGCACTCCACAAGAAACTGCTCTAAGTTAAAGTCTCTATATGATCTCTCGTTTTCACGCCAAATCACAGGTCAATATGACTGCGGTGCTGCTTCATCGCTGGATCTCTCTGCAAGCATTGACACTGTGTAACAAGAAAACCACCTTCTACCTCACGCATGCACACCAGTTGCATTGGCGCAGGACACGCTCCTCGCTTGTTCTCTTGCCTACCCGATCTCTGACCGCTTCCTTCTAGTGTCTCATTTGCTGTTCTACACCGTCCCCTCGCTGTCATCCTCTATGCGTCGGGGTGTCCTGCAGGGGAATCAGTTTCTAGGGTCCACTGGCGTCTTTTTTCACTTTAACACATCCCCCATTTAGGGACAAGAGGACCATGCGGCACGAGGTTGGGCTTCCCAGTTCACCATCGTCGAGAGTGCATAGCATGACACCCAATTTAGGCACCTCTCCCGAGACATCACTCCTGCCCTGATGACATAAACACACAGTGAGCTGTCTTGGTCCGTGTCTACGATCGATCATTCCTCGTCTCCATCTGAGAGTGGCGCTGAAACCTCGACTAAAACCAGAACTTCTTGTCTTGTCCCCATCTCTAGGACCAACCTGCGTACCCTTGCATCTGCGGGTCTCAGTGTGGGTGGCAGCGACACAGTAACTTCCTAGGCAGCAGGCCCGCTGATGCTTGGGGTAATACTGAGATTACTAATCTGTCCTTACACTACACCTATAAATCCAATCCCTTTGCCCGCGTCCTGTCATCTGCAGCCTCAAGAACAAATCTCCAAAACATCCGTTTAGAACTCTTTTCTCGACTGTGGAAACATCTCAAAGAACCCTCATTGTTGGCTCTTTGATTAACTCTCGTGCTTGACTACTGTCAACTCCCTTGCTTATCGTCCTCATCCATCTCATGCAAACTCTCCCCTTCCTGCAAGTCTGTTTTCTGGCAACGTCAGCGAGCTACGGCTTGTCTTTCTCATCGCAGCCGGGCTAGTAGCTGATGCCCTCACCCTGTGTCAGTCACTGCACTGGTTTAGCCTACATCCAGTACAGAATACAACAAAAACACACCACTCTCACCCATAAATCTCTCCACAGTGTTGCTCCTCACTACATCTCCTCCCTCATCTCTGTCTACCACACTACCCGAGCTCTCCGCTCTGCTGATGATATCAGACTACATTCCTCAATCATCCGAACCTCCCATGCCCCGTCTACCAAGATTTTCATACTGTGCAGCACCGTCCTATGGAATATGCCTACCTCGGCGATCAAGCACAATTCACAACCCTCACAGTTTTAAGAGGGCCCTAAGAAAACATCTGCACAAGCCTGGCTACCAAGATCCTTAACTGGCTATCACACCTTCACTCCTCGTGACACTAGGCACCACAGGCACTTATATGTATATAGATGTACTGTCAGGGTGCTGGGTCTCGACCCAAATTTCCCTAGGTATAAAGGCCAAACCTCATCATGATTTAAGTAACACGTGGCTGGCAGACGCATAGTAAACTGAGCACGTTCTGAGTTAACCCTTTGTCGTCACCCATACAAACACCATAATTGAATGTATTGGTAGAGGTCATCATTCGCGAGCCAATAGTACCTCATAATCCTCACATGTGCTCGATTGTGTAAAGTCATGCTTTTAAATTGATGTGCATGTCTAGGTCATTGGTTAACACCTCTAGATTTTGTAAAGTAGCTGCGAATATGTCATGGACGACTATATCTAAGCGAGAAAAAGCGAATTACATTATATTATTCTATTATTAATTATGGCGCAGTTGGGGATGACGGACATTTGGATACATGGCATATACCGGAACGGGGAGGGAGCTTCACCTTCCGTACTTCGCGATATCCTCGAGAGATGTCGTGAGATCCAAGGCAAGTGACTTCTCTTCTTGTGTAAATCGAATTATGATTGTGAGTAAGTGCGCGGGGGAGTCAGAATCTATTAGATATTGTGATATCTGATCACTGCCCTAATACTAGTCCGATTATCGATCGTTACCACACGAAAGGTGACCGGGACACTAATCTGGAGGATGCCAGTGTTTTTATCCTCCAGAGAAGAAGTAGCCATGAGCTCGATTCGAAGGGCTGGTGGTAAAGAGTATAGTGACTTGAACACGCCCCATAGGGATAATCCCTTCCTGTTGTTGGGATGCAGAAAAGCTATTTTGAGGTGGAGGAAACTCGCACATACCGCTAGCTGTTAAGAGAAGAGAGGCTAGAACAGGTTCAGGGAGACAACGTGCCTACTTCAGGGAAAAATACAGCAAAATATCGTGCAAACAGTTGACTACTGAGGACAGGATAATTGGATACAAGCAAAATCGTAATTTGAGGGTGGCGAGAGTAAAATTTGAGGACATATTCAGTGAGATCAGCAAAAGGTCTCTTTTGTTAGAAATTTTGTCACAAACTGACGTAGAAATTGTTCAAAGCTAATATGACGCAAAGGGAGAAGAGAGGCGACCATGCCATTCAACAGGTAAATTAAAGACACACAGGGGGCCCAGCACACCAACCCGAATATGATAAATAAAGTCTTTAAAGACTACTATGCTGCATTATATGGGGAGTGTCAGGCTGGGGATAATCACACACAATTTCTAGGGGGGCTAAAGCTACCGGCATTGTAGGGGGAAGAGTTGGAGGACCTAGATTCCCCAATTTCGAAGACGAGACTGCTGGCAACATTAAAGGATCCTAACAACAAGGAGCGCCAGGGCCAGATGGCCATAACAGGATGTTTTTAAAAATGTAGGCCAGGATTTGGGAATGATCTTAGTACGGGTCTTTGAAAAGATCATAGCCACAAAACAAGTGATGCAATCGTCAAACATACAGCATATATCAAGGTCATCATCAAAGGAGGGGATAGACCCGGAAAGTCAGGTTCGTATCGCCCGATATCGCTACCTTAACATAGATATTAAAATCTTTGCTAAATTGGATGGCAAATAGGCTAGCATTTATTTAACTAAACTTATAGGGTCAGTACCCGAACGCATTTTCGTTAAGGGCCGTTCGGGTTTAACGAAATGTACGAACGGTATTAGCAGAACAGGATAGTCCGAGGGCCGGACAGGTCGGAAAGGGGAGTCCAGCTTTTCTGGCGATGACGCCGAGACAGCTTTCAGGATAATGTCAGATAATGGACATGGCTTACGCGTGTCTGGCTAAAATTGACTACATGGTACAATTCAGAGGCTTTTGTGGTAGCCATTTAAACGAATCCTAAGGCAAGGGTAAATACCGCCAGGTTTCCTTCTGATTCTATGCTCTTCAGAAGGGGATGCGAGGCAGGATGTCCTCTTTTCCCCACTCAACATGCCTCGCCTTATAACCTATCATAAGATACTGGTGGCCTCGTCTGATTTATCTTGAAAGGGGCTCACCGTCGGGTCAAACAAGAGGTGAAAAGTGTGCTGTTTTGCTGAAGATATGCTACTTTTTCTAAAGTCCACCACAAGATACACTAAGGGGCAAGTGCTAGCCTTCCTGGAAAGCATGGGGGACATAATTGGGTATCAAAATAAATTCGCGTAAAAGAGTCAATTGCTCTTTCTTTTGGGTCATGAGGGGAGGGGAGCGAGAGAGAAGACCTCATAGGGGAAAGAGTACAGGTAAGTAAATCACGATTTAACCTAATCTAGGTGGATTAAGATAGTAGGGAGACGTCTTCGCTCACTCACACTAAATTTTACGCCACTGATAGAAAACGGTCACTACAGGAACGCTCAAAAAAGGAATGGTGCACTCCTCCTTATCACTACTAGGGAGGGAGGCTCCTCTTAATGAAGAAAATGTAGCTTTTGCCCGATTACTGTATCGCATAGCAGAACATCCCAGATGTTGACTTAAGCGATAAAGATGTCAATAGGATTGGAGATCATGCCGTTTATAGCGATTTTTGTGGTACCGAAAAGACACCCAGGATCGCCCTATAGGAAACTGGTTTTGAGCAAGCGGGATGGGGCGCTTAACCTCCCTGCATCAGATTGGTGGAAACAGGGAGGTAACTTAGCACCGCTGGGGCGGATTGAATCTCACGATAGGTGGATATTTTCATGTCCATCCTGAGGGCTGGAGAGGTAATGGCGAATCTCAGAGAATTTATACCGCGAGAGTCTTACTGCATACAGCAATCAGGATCTTCCCCGCCACATGTCAAACGAGCGATGAACTCTTAAGAGTAACAATTGCCAACATGAAAGCATGTGAGGAAGCTCTTTTAACTCTTACCCAGTCTACTTATCTAAATTTACGCCGCCTGTGGTGGAGATGCGGGCCATTCCCAGCAGGACGGAAACACAAATTCTTTGGGGAGTGGAAAGGATATGCAAACTATTAAGGATGTTGAGACCTAATACACGAACGGAAAATAGGTTCATGCGTGGGCGAGGTGAACTTAAGGGAAAGTACAGATTGAGTGAAAACAGCAGGTTTTCCAATATTGGCAAGATCAATACTTCTGTAAGAAAATGGTCATGAATCCAGTGGCGGCGAAACTCCGGGAGGGTCTTGAGCCCTCATGGGACAGCCCGGAATCAACTGGAATCGTTAGCTGGCATTTACAGGAAATTATGTGAAAAGGGACTTTGCCTCACTAAAGAGCAATGTAGTAACGAGGGGTGTGCTATGGAAAAAGATTTGGCGGAGAAGGACCCAGAGGCCGAGTCAAAAAACTTAGAAAACGGTCCTCGAGAAAGATAAAATACCATCGTAAATGAAAAGTTGGACGGGAGAATGTTTTTTTCCGCCTGGCTCACGAGGCGACTTTATGCTTTGACCTTCCCTACAGGAAGGCCCCCACTGGTTTTTGACTGAGTGCAAAAGTGTAAATTGCACGACAAAGCAGATCTACTACATTGAATATGGCACTGCCCAAAACTAAAAGCTATTTGGGAGACACTCTGCAATATATTAGAGAATAATTGGGGTGACAGGTGCCAAATATCCCCATTAGTACCAGTTTCCATTATATTCCGTGCTTGAGGTTGTTGACTGGGAGAGAAGCAGGCTCTGGTGGGAAACAAAGGAGTTCACACAATACATCTAGTAGCAACAAGTGAGTTTCTACTGCATTGGCTACAGGAAAGTGTTCCAGAGAGGAAGGAAATAGTTGCTTACACTTAGACATCCTTGATGACAGTGGATAGGAATAGAGAGCAGAATCCAACAAAGAACACACTGAAGAGAAATTCGTTCCAGTACAATTGGAAGAGCATATTAGTGTCCACTCTCTGGCGGACGGGGACATTAAGACATTGATGACCCATTTCGCACGATCCGGTACTATCTCCTGGAAAAGATGGCAGGGTATCATTGGGAAGATTAGAAATAAGGAGATGAACATCAAAGTGGGGGTCTAGAGAAGGCGTAGCTCTTCAGTGGGAGTGAGGAATTATTCACAATTGAATGGTTTTATGTTCAAATTTTGAACGGTTAAATATATTATGCAAAATTGGAGAAGAGAGATGTACCGTGCATAGATTATGTTTTACTATGTGACTGTAATCTCTTGTAACTCAAATGTCATGAATCCTTGATTTACTGTCATATATAAGCTTTTCTTCTCAATAAAAATAATTATAAAAAAAAAAAATAACAGCATTATGGGCCCAAGGCGTAGCAGTGCAGTGGGCCCGGTCCCAATAGATTACATCACACCAGGCCATGCCTCTAGCCACAACCAAACATGACACCACATGAGGCAATGTCTCATCACACTGCCTATGTCGGGACACCCCACTGTCATCCTGTAGGCATCCTGCAGCCTACAAGACTAATTGACACAGCATTGAGCCAATGGCTCCCTGCTTTACCACAGTTTTTAACTATTTCCAAGTCCTAAGAACACACAGTTAACAAAGCATTGTCAACCCAGAGATTCAGTGCATATGTCTTGGATTCCCAGAACATACATTCACCACTTAGTAGTATGCCCAATGGATAAGACGGCCCCAATTCCAGGCCGTTCTCCCCTTGTAATCTCCCAACTGCTTATAACACGTCCTCCCTCTCTTACACGGATCTCATTCTGCAGTCTCTCTACCGAGCCTCTCACGCTAGTTTCCGGTTACTACCTCTCCTACTGTTGCATAGACACATAGCTTACCTTTCTGTAACTCATAGTGCTGGAACTGAGTAAACCTGACCAGAAAGCTGAAAATGAACTACAGGTAGTATCTCTTTGCAACAAGCTGTAAGCATCACATTTTTGGTCAGTAATTTGTTAGTGATTATATGGGAAACATTAAATATTTTAAGAGGTAGCCCACTTTATATTGTTTTTACTTATTATGTATATTATAGGAAATCATACAGTGTTAAAAATTCTGCTTATATACATATTTTATTCCAATGTAGTAGGCCCCTATCTAGAAATAAAAAAAATGGTACAGCCCTCATTCCTATCCTTGACACCTATGTTGTAACTGAATAGGAATAATGGTGGAATAGTTATTATTAACACCTTCCCACCGCATTGTCATAATTTTATGGCTCTTTAGTTTTCCACCGCGACTTCCAAGAGCCATAATTTTTTTTAATTTTCCATTTATTTTTTTTTTCTCACATTAGATATACGAGGTTTTTTTTTTAGAAGGACTAGCTGTACTTTTTAATGGTGCAATTGACCATATCATAGAATATACTGTTAAAATTGAAATAAAATGTAAGTGGGTAAATGTGGAAACAAAACTCTGCAACCATATTCGCGGAGGTTTTTTTTTTTTTTTTTTTTTGAGTTTTTATGGTGTTTACTCTTCGGTATGAATGATATGTTATCTGTTTTCTGCAGGTCGGTATGATTCCAGTCATACCAAATATGTAGGGTTTTCTGTACGTTCTAGTACTTTAGAAATAAAAAATAATATTCTTTCACATAAATGTGCACCTGAATGGTTCGTTTTCTTTCTTGTTTTTATTTCACCTTTTGGTGACTGACTGAGGACTAATTTTTTGTGGGATGAAGTGTAGTTTTTGTTGGTATCATCTTGGGATACATGTGAGTTTTTTCTAACACTTTTTATAATAATTTTCTGAGGATATTAAATGAAAAAACACAATTTTGGCATTTGGAATTTTTTTCTTCTACATACAGCATAAATGATTTATATTTTAATTAATCGGACTAATTTTTTTTACATTTTTTTTTATTTGTATAATGGCCAAAGATTTGAACGTTTAATATTTTATTATTCTTTATATTTTTTTATTCTTTATTTTTTTTTTACTTTTTTGTATATATACAAGCAGTCCCCCAGTACTTGACCAGTAGGGGGCTCAATTACTTGTACAGCCTTCTGCATTATACAAATAATTGAGAAGGGTGTACCAAGATGGTGGATCTATTACTTCCTGACAGAGGCAGGAAGTAATATAAGCACTAACATGGTGACTATGGAAGCCTTCATTATGCTTTTAGTTGCCAGGGTAACTAATCATCAGGGTATCTAAATGGTTAAAGGGGGTTGTCTCACTACAAGGATTGATTTTTATGTTAAAGATCTTGCAAAAAACAAGTCACTTTGCAATATATGTCTATTAACAGTGTCCTGTCTAATCCTTGATATTCAACCTTGTATGGGCTGCATCAGCTCTTCAGGCTGCTTTAGCTACAGACCTGTTCGATCTCTCCTGATAGGCTGCCAATGCTGGTCTCTATAGCTACAGACCTGGTGTCCTCAGCAGCTCGTTACTGCAGCCAGTAGGAGCCAGTAAACACGGCCCGGAATTCAAAAATGAAACTAAAAAAACAGGACTGAGGCAGGATGAATAGAGATGGGCGAATTTCTCAAAAATTCGGGTCGGTCACTTCGCCGAATTTCCCGACAAAAATAAATTCGGTCCGATTTACTTTGGGACGAATCACGTTAAAAAAACAGCTATTTCCAGGCTGCACAGAGCCTGCAGGGTGCTTTAGAACGTTGTGCCATGCTTAAATATGCAGAAGGAGCTTGGTTTGGGCTTCATACAATGTTGTGTTTTAGTATGACACGCACATGACTGCCGCCGCTCTTAGGTGGCAAAAATAGGAGTAGGCCACAGAGTGGCACAATGACACAGTGTGGAGGGCACGGCAGCAGCCACAGCAGCAGCATGAGGTCAGACAGTGGCACAATGACACAGTGTGTAGGTCACGACAGCAGCAGCATGAGGTCAGACAGTGGCAAAACAGTAGTAGGTCACAGAGTGGCACAATGACAGAGAGTGGAGGTGACGGTGGCAGCAGCATGAGGTCAGAGATTGGCACAATGACATACTGGAAGTGGCAAAAACTGGAGTAGGCCACAGAGTGGCACAATGACAGAGTGTGGAGGGCTCGACAACAGCAGCATGAGGTCAGACCATGGCACAATGACATTCTGGAGGTGGCAAAAACTGGAGTAGGCCACAGAGTGGCACAATGACAGAGAATGGAGGTGACGGCGGCAGCAGCATGAGGTCAGACAGTGGCACAATGACATTCTGGAGGTAGCAAAAACTGGAATAGGCCACAGCGTGGTACAATGACAGAGAGCAGAGGTGATGGCGGCAGCAGCATGAGGTCAGACTGTGGCACAATGACATTCTGGAGGTGACAAAACAGTAATAGGCCACAGAGTGGCACAATGACATAGAGTGGAGGTGACTGGCAGCAACAGCACATGAGGTCAGAGAGTGGCACAATACATTCTGGAGGTGGCAAAAAAACTGGAGTAGGCCACAGAGTGGCACATTGACAAGTGTGTAGGTTACGGCAGTAGCACAGCGAGCATGAGGTCAGACAGTGGCACAATGAGATTCTGGAGGTGGAAAAACTGGAGTAGGCACAGAGTGGCACAATGCAGAGAGTGGAGGTCGGCAGCAGGAGCAGCCACAGCATTGGGGTCAGAGAGTGGCACAATGACACAGTGGTGGATGTACAGCACAGCAACAGCGCAGCAGATGATGTCAGAGATTGGCACAATGACAAGTGTTGAGTGGAAAAAGGTGGGTGGGCAATACCAGTCCCTGGTAAAGATGGTTGATGGCAGATGGAGAAACTGTCAGCAGATGTGGAGCATCAGGTGGGTGGCGGCATCAGAATATGTGGCTGAGGCAGGTAGTTTGAACCCAGACTCATTTCTCACAGTTTTTGGGGGAGGCGTCATGGCTAGATGTAGTCTGATGCCTAAGGCATTTGGTGTGTGGAAATCCTGGCCGATCCACGCCTGATTCATCTTGACAAAGGTCAGTCGTTCCACATTTCCATGGACAAGCGGGTTCTCCTTGGGGTAACAATGGCCCCCGCCACACTGAACACCCGCTCTGATGCCACGCTACTGGCCGGCCTCGACAGCTTCTCCACTGCAAACTCGGCAAGTTGCGGCCACACATCCAGTTTGGCATGCCAGTAGTCCAGCGGATCCTCTAACTGGGGTGGCAGAGTGCTGTCCAAGTAGGTCACCACCTGTTGGTTCAGAGTCTGCTCCAGGTCCTGCTGCTGCTGCTGGCGACTGCCCTCCTCACTAGGCGGGTGAAGGAAGCTGCTCATCAGTGACTCCAGACTTAGGTTGCTGCTGATGGAGCTGGTACTGCTCCTACCCACCACCTTCCTCCCGCAGCCACGGCAGTAGTACGTGAGCGCTGAAGAACCCCCCGGTCAGACCTGTCAGAGGAGGGACGATGCCACACATAGGCAGCGGCCAACTGACTACGGAGGATTACCCTATCGTATTTGAGTGTGTCCCCCCTCTCACTAGCTGGGAAAAAGGCTCCCATTTTGGACCGGTAGTGAGGGTCCAATAGGGTGGAGAGCCAGAAGTCATCCCTCTGCCGGTTGCTGACTATTCGGCTGTCACTAGCCAGGCAAATCAGCATGCTGCGGGCCATCTGCACAAGTGACTCCAAGGGCTCCCTGCCTCCATCTCCACTGTTTACAGCCATGGTGCTTGCGGGTCATCTACCTCCTCTTCCTCATCTCATCTACCTCCTTCAGCTGCTCCTGCCCCTCCTCTCTTGTCACCTGGGTAGAAAATCCACTCATTTCACCAGACAATGCTTCTGCTCCAATGTCCTCCTCCTCCTCCATTTCAGTCCCCACCGGACTCATGTGGCCGCGAGATGTAGTCGCCACGTCTCCAGTCCCCTGCCCAGACAGATTTTTCAGCATCTGTTCCAGGACATGAAACAGTGGAATGACGTTATTCATCCCGTAGTCCTGGCGACTGACAAATAACATGGCCTCTTTGAATGGCCTCAACAAATGGCAGGTGTCACGCATGAGCTGCCACTGGCTGACATCAAGAGTCCAGCATTTGGAAAGGGAGGGACTGCAGTACCAACAACTTGGACAGGAGCACGGTCAGCTGCTGCACCTTAGGATGGTAGGATGCATACTGTTGTCTCTATTCAATCGCCTCGCTGAACGACTGCTGGCGCCATGAGTAGCGAGGAGCAGCAGCATCTCGACCGGGAGATGATGTCAAAGAGAAACAGCTCCCTTCTGCAGAGGTGGTGGAGCCTTGACTGGCTGCAATGACATGCATGCCACTGGGCGCTGCTGCTGCTGTTGCTGTGGCGGCAGGATGGACCACCACATCTGAGCCACGTTTCTCCCAGGCCACCGGATGGTGACGCTGCATGTGTTGACGCAGGGCCGTGGTGCCATCGTTAGCTCCCTGGCCACGCTTCACTTTCTGCCCACAGATTCTACATATCCCCATATTCGGCTCCTCCGGTGTCTTAGCAAAGAACTGCCACACCGCCGAGTATCGGATTTTACTACTACCGCCGCTGCCACGCTGAGCCCCTGTGCTGCTACTTTCTTGGACCTGCGAAGCGGGTTTATTACCCCGTGGCCGCTTGGCTCCCGACCTCACACTGCTGCTACCCTGCTGACTCACGGCCACACAACCCACTTGCTGGCTGCGCCGCTGCCTGACGCGCAAGCTGACGCCCTCTTCTCCTGACGATGATGAAGCCATTGCCTCACCCGGCTCCCAAGTGCGGTCGGCTACATCATCATCTATTTGTGTTTCATCGTCACTGCTGTCCTCATCACCACTCTTGGTATGCAGAGGCTGACCCCTCACAACATGACCTCTCATGCCACTCTAAAAATCTATACTTTGCCGCCTACTGCAAGAAGCTGGGGTTATTGGCCCCATTTCTTCGCTGCCAAGTAGCTGCCTACTGCCTCCTCAAATTGTTCATCATCGCTAAATAGTGGCACTGAGCCCAGACCACATAGTAGATCTCTGGCTGAGGGAACCGGATGGGACAGAGGCGGGTTGAGAACAGGTGAGGGCCGCTGAACCCGCTCCCGGGCCATGCCAACTAAGGGTTGTGTCTGACGTTCCCACCGACTCTTGGCTGGGGTTGTCAGATGTCATCTGGGAGGAAGTGGATGACCTAGTCAACAAATCAAGAACCATTGGGTTGCTGAACAACACACGGCCGCTAGATGACAGCGGCAGTTGTGGCCCCTGCTGCGACGTCCCCTTGCTGTGCTGCGACCTGGGCCTGCTCCAGGAATGTTTGTGCCTCTGCCACTCGCAGGTGAAGAGCCTGCCACCTCTCTGTCTGACATACTGTTTGTTCTAAAATGTACAGATACTGTTTGATGAAGATATCTGTATATGATAAATACACACCCTGTATTTGATTCCAAATGAACCCACTAAGAAGCTTGGGTAACCCTTGGATATAAATTGCGCTCCACAAATTGGCAGGAAAAATTTACTTGTATGTGTCGTTTAAAAACTGAATATAAAAGCACAAACATGCTTAATTAACCTTCGGATATGAATTATGCTACAGAATTTATTCTGTGGCGGTGAAAAACAAAGTTTCTTTTACTGAGTACAACTGCAGAAAAATACTTAGTTAACCCTTGGATGTAAATTGCGCAAAAGAATTGAGCAGCCAAAAACTACCAGCTTTGTAGCGTGTTACAATGGCGTGTATTTTACGCTACACAACAAGAGGAAAACTTGTAATTAACCTTTGCTTGTGAATTATGCTACAGGAAAAATTATTTTTTGGCGGTGAAATAAACGTTTTCTTTAGTCACCACAGCAGCAGAACAACGCTTAATTAACCCATGGATGTAAATTGCGCAAAAGAATTGAGCAACCAAAAACTACGAGCTTTGTAGCGTGTTACAATGGCGTTTTTTTTACGCTACACAACAAGAGGAAAACTTGTAATTAACCTTCGCTTGTGAATTATGCTACAGGAAAAATTTATTTTTTGGCGGTGAAATAAACGTTTTCTTTTAGTCACCACAGCAGCAGAACAACGCTTAATTAACCCCTGGATGTAAATTGCGCAAAAGAATTGAGCAACCAAAAACTACGAGCTTTGTAGCGTTTAAAAGGCGTTTTTTTTACGCTACACAACAAAGGAAAACTTGTAATTAACCTTCGGGTTGTGAATTATGCTACAGGAAAATTTATTTTTTGGCGGTGAAATAAACGCTTTCTTTTAGTCACCACAGCAGCGAACAACGCTTAATTTACCCGGATTGTAAATTTTGCTAAAGAAAATTGAGCACCAAAAATTAAGTGGTATTTGTATGTAAAAACGCGTTTCTTTAAATGATACAACAGGAACAGGCTTAACACCTTGGATATTCAATGTGCAGTGGCAGATAGCAATAAAATGTATATGCAGGCTCTGGACGCACACTGGACTTCATATCCAATACCCAAAAAAATCAGAAACAGAACGTTAAGAGAAGCAGTCTCTGAGACAAGATGAGACACCCCCAAAAATCGCTGTATAAAAATCAGTTCTTCAGTAACAATCAGCCGCGGCAGAACCTTCCCTGATCAGTACAGTGAGAGTGTGAGACTCCCAGCGTCGCGCGCCCGACTTATATAGTGCGGTGTACGTCACAGAATCCCGCCGAGTCTCTGATTGGCTTCACCCCTGCACATGTCATGCAGGCTATGCCCTTTTTCTCCCCGAGTCTTTGCCCCATGTAACGCCATGTGCTCGCAGCCATTTTATCAATCAAAAGCACACTTCGTTCACCTGAAGTACCCCAAACTTCCGACTTCGATTCAGAATACGAAAGTTTTTCCGAAATTCTAAACGAATTCCACTCGCTGCCTATAGAGCAGACTTAACATGTGAGCCCGCTCCATAGCTCCTTACCAGCATGATGATGTATCCATACGTCACATGTTGTTGATGGGTTACTATGGTTATTCCAGCAACCTCTTCACTGTGTGGATTTACTTGTATAACCGCTGTCTCTATAAGGGATGTCATATTGCTTACAAAGTTTACTCCATGATAAGACACTGCTGGAAGTAGTTGTACTAGAGAAGTTCTGCCTCTTAATATACTACTGTTACCTGGATACCTGGGGTCACTTGACTGTTTTGTCCGTACTTCCTGGCAGCCATTGCTATGGACAGGAATGTGGGCTGTGCTATTTTTTTTAATTGTTTTTAGCTAGGAACCTAATTCATTGGTATAAAAGAAGTAGAATTTTTAATACATGTATATTAGAAAATTGTAGGATTTCCTACTATATACACAATAAGTAAAGGCATTATAAAGTGGACAACCCCTTTAACAACTGCAAATTGAGGATTTTTAAATTGTACTGCACACTTCAATAGGAGTAAAGTTTCTACTGGAATACCTCTTTAAATGTATTTAATAAATTTAAAATATAGATTTTTATTCATTTGTTTTATTTTTTTTTACATTTTTTGTCCCATATAGATACTTTCCTTTCGCGTTTCATTCTGCTTGCAAAATGGTGCCATACTTCTGCATGCCAGCATATTGTACCACAGGGGTCTATAAGGGCAAACTAAAAATATGTTCTTAAAGTCATTCACATAAGATTTTTAGGTCCAGGCCAGTAATTGTGATACTGGCACCAGCGATCAGCCCTGCAATAGGGCTTCCTCCCATATGTAGTGCATTGATTACATTTTTTCCAGTCATGGTAGTTGTTGCAGGTGCAGGGCTTTATATTACATCAATTGTGTTTTGGAGCTCTTTTATGTCATATTTACTGACATATCTATCAATATTGTCTCTTAGTACATTGCTGTAAATTTTTTTTCACAATAATAAAGGTATAATGAAAAGACTATTAAAATTATAACAGAACAGTTTCTAGAAGAAACAGTTGTGCTTTCAGTCTCATACAACCCTTGTGAATGGTTTACTTGATAAATACTTGTTTTTCTTAACTTAAAGGGGTTTTGCCACAATCTCATTTCATACCTTCTGCATCCAGCTCTTCAGCTCTGTGTGCTCAGAAGGGGGTGTGTATGATTGGTTTGAATTGCATATCATGTGACCCATCAGGATAACATCACCAGGCCTTTTCTCTCTCTCTAGTGAAAGAAAGGTCTGTTTATGTATAGAATTGCAAGTAGCTACACTGTAGCTCAGAGGTAACATTTTTGCTTTACAGCACAAGGGTCCTTGGTTCAAATCCCTGCAGGAACTTAACGTGTGGATTTTTTCCTCTTTATCAATGTATATACCTCATTGAGGGTTCTTTTTTTTTATTTGCACTATTTGACTTATTACTAAATAGTAGAATGACAGCACCCGGGGTTTAAACACTCAGTAGCTACCTGAGAAGAGAGGTGATGTCTGAGCATGTGCGACCAGGACTGAGGAGCTCACAGCCCTGGTCGTATCCTCTGGAGGTGAGCTGTAAACAATGGATCACTAAAGGAGCAGCTAAAGTAAAACGGTGCAGAATTTTTCATAATGATGAATGGTGAAAATGTTTATTATTTAATTTTCAAATATCCCACGTCAATTTTACTTTGTGGCAAAACCGCTTTAATCTGTTCCTCTGTATTATAAAATATCTAGATATCATAAAACATAAATTGGCTTTTATACTGGCCATTTCTTGAAACATATTTGTAAAAGAAGGTGAAAGGCTTTTCTAAAACGTTTATGACACAGTGGATACAACATAGGGTTAATTGCCGAGTTCAGATATAATATACAGACTGTGATATCATACCAATAGGGGGCAGCACAGTTGTTTTGGCATACCCTGTCGATGGAGAGTAGGAAAGTATAAGGAGCCCAACAAGCTGCAAAAACAGAAACCAGAATTGCCAAAGATTTTGCTACTTTTTTGTCCCTGGAAAGTTTAATTACAAGAATGTGAATATTGTTCCCTTGAGAGGTGGATGAGACTATTGGGTCTTGTTTCAGGGATTTCTCAAATCTTCTTTTTATATGTAATGTAATATTCTTTATCTCTGTTAGATGAGTAGATTGCAGCACCAGATCAGTTGCTATGATGAACGGCTTCACATCTTTTGCCTTTCCTCCTAAAGGATCATGAGAAGAATGTTGTCTTTTCCTCCTGCTCCGTTTAGTGATGCTCCAGTAGATGCACAGATTACAAAATGATATACTTATTAATGGAAGAAAAAAATCAAAGACTGATGTTGCTAAGTTAAAGTACCAAGTCTTGAAGCATCCAACCGTACACACATCCTCTTCTATCTCACTTTCACCAAAAGCACTTTCCCAAAAGAGAACAGAAGGACTGTAGAGAAGGAAGGATATTACCCAGACTGCAGTCATTTTTAGAAGAGTCACACTGTGCCTTTTTTGAAGATAGTGATAATGTACCTGTAAAAAGGAGTCAGGTATTATGGAGTATAATCAGTTTTACATAATTCAGACAACACTAGAGCAACTCATTGTTACATAATTGTATTAATTTGTGATACACATTACACAAGTAAAGAAATTGTCTCATCAGAAATTGAGGTTGCTAGGCCAAATGTGCTACCTCCTGCCTGATAACAGAGGGGAGAGCAGAGTGCATTTCTCACATTTGTTTTATCAGTTCAGGCTGTATGTATAACTGTTTACACCAATACAGGTTTTCTGGTTACAAGAATTTCTTGTGGGGAGCCCGGGAGGGAGGTGACAGCTATGCAGGTATGAGAACTGACCATTACAGGAGGTCTGCAGAGCTGTGACATCATCTCTCTTCCACTGCTCACACATAATGTGGATGTCACCAGTCTTCATTGAGGGAAGACATGCCTACTGGGTGGAGAGACCCGCCTCTGGATTTGAAGCTGTCAGAGAGAGAGAAAGCAGAAGATGCCTGCAAAAGCCTGTACTGGGAAAACCCCTTTAACACATAGGTCAAAAGCACATGCTAACCTGTATGGCAAAGGATCACGAACTGGAGAAGTGACTACACAGAATATACCTAGAACATGAACAAAACAAAATACTTACAGCCTGGGTTACAGAAAGTAATCTGTCATAGCTGATTAGAACAATATTAAGAACTGAGGCTGTGGACATTGTGTAGTCAGCAACTAACCACAGTTTACAGAGGTATTTTCCAAGCCTCCATTTTCTAGTTAACATGTACTGTAAATATAAAGGTATGTTAAAAGCACCTGGAAGTAAAACAAGAAGAGAATTATCTGTAGTGAACAAATCCACAATTTATATCCCAAAAATAAAGCACATGTATGATTCTTAGTCAGTTAGCATGTCACAATGTTTTCTCAAATCCGAAAGGTTGCAGTTCGTTTCTCAAAGTTCTTAAATGTGCTTGAAGGGCTATATCTCCTGATATCTCCTTATAGGCTGCCAGCGCTGGTTATTATAGCTATAGACCTGGTGTCCTCATCACTGCCGGCCAGTAGAAGCCAGTAAATATACCCCTGGATAAATAAATGAAACCGAGAAAACAGGACTAAGGTAAGATGAATCAATGTAGTGAAACCCCATTTAAGTGGAATTTGTATGTAAGTCGGAACAGGTACATTTATTTAATGTAACTCCAGCAAAACAGAAGATTTATCATCCCTTTTGTATTAGTCTTGCTCTGTGCCCCTGTTCACCTCACTTTCTGACTCTCATGTGCTGCTGTGGCATGTTGGCACTTGTAGTTCTACAACTACTAGCTGCTGTGGAACATAGAACAACAAATGCTAGCATGCCACAGTAGCACATATTAAACACATGTACTAATCAGCACCCATACAATTGGCGCATGTGTGGTGTGGCATGCTGGCACTTGTAGTTCCACATCTACAAATGCCAGCATGCGACACATGTACTAATTGTACTGGTGATGATACAGTGCAAGACCAGAGCGGTGTCTGAGGAGGGTAAAATAGAGATGCTGTGCTGTGCTGGCCAGAAAAAGCAGAGGGCAGAGGAAGGCTTGCAATGCTCCAACGTTATTCTGGGGCATGACTCATTGTTTGATGTCAGCATGCTGAGCCACGTCCCATAGGTCTCTGTTTGAAACAGGGAGGTGGATGTAAGTGAAAACATTGTAAGTTGGGGACTGCCTATACATCATGGCACCTTATGGCAAAGAACTCTCTGAGGATCTGAAAAAAAAGAATTGTTGCACTACATAAAGATGGCCTAGGCTATAAGAAGACTGTCAACACCCTGAAACTGAGCTGCAGCACGGTGGCCAGGACCATACAGCGGCTTAACAAGACAGGTTCCACTCAACACACATTGCATCAATTTGGCCTGCATGACTGTTGTCCCAGAAAAAAGCGTCTTCTGAAAATGAAGCACAAGTAAGCCCGCAAATAGTTTGATGAAGACAAGCAGACTGAAGACATGGATTACTGAAACCGTGTCCTGTGATTTGATAAGACCAAGATAAACTTATTTGTTTCCGATGGTGTCACGCGTTTGTGGCGGCAACCAGGTGAGAAGTACATAGACAAGTGTGTCTTGCTCACAGTCAAGCATGGTGGTGGGAGTGTCATGGTTTGGGGCTGCATGGGTGCTGCTGGCTGTGGGGAGCATTTTCATTGAGGGAAACATGAATGTCTGCATTTACTATGACGTATTGAAGCAGATCATGATCCCCTCCCTTCAGAAACTGGGCTGCAGGATAGTATTCCAACATGATAACAACCACAAACAAAACCCCAAAGCGACCACTGCCTTGCTAAAGAAAATGAAGGGAGAGGTGCTGGACTGGCCAAGCATGTCTCCAGACCTAAACCCTATTGAGCATCTGTGGGGCATCCTCAAACAGAAAGTGGAGAAGCGAAAAGTCTCTAACATCCACCAGCTTCGTGATCTTGTCATGTAGGAGTGGAAGAGGATTCCAGTGTCAGCCTGTAAAGCTCTAGTGAATTCCATGCCCAAGTGAGTTAAGGCAGTGCTGGAAAATAGTGGTGTCCCCACAAAATATTGACTCCTTGAGCTCAAGTTGTCCATTCTCAGTTAGGGGTGTACTCACTTTTGTTGTCAATGGTATAAACATTGATGGCTGTGTTTTGAGTTTTTGAGGGCACAACAAATTTACACTGTTATATAAGCTGTACACTGACTACGTTACATTGTATCAAAGTGTCACATTTGCAGTGTTGTCCCATGAAAAGATATAATACAATATTTACAAAAATTTGAGGAGTATACTCACTTTTGTGAGATACTGTGTATATATATATATATACATATACAGACCAAAAGTTTGGATACACCTTCTCATTCCAACAGTTTTCTGTATTTTCATGACTATAAAAATTGTAGATTCACACTGAAGGCATCTAAACTATGAATTAACACATGTGAAATTATATACTTTACAAAAAAGTGTGAAACAACTGAAAATATGTCTTATATTCTAGGTTCTTCATTTATAGTTATAAAAATACAGAAAACTGTTGGAATGAGAAGGTGTGTCCAAACTTTTGGTCTGTACTGTATATATATACATATACACACATATATATACATATATATAAATATATAATACACATATATATTTATAATTTATTATAATATATAAATTATATATATATATATATATATATATATATATATAAATTTACATGCTATTCACAAAGTTAGGGATATTTGGCGTGTGGTTAAAATTTCAGGATGAACTTTCTTAAGGGGGTTCTCTGGGACAATCTATTTATTTGTTATAGGGCTCACAACTGTATTACATTAAACTTTTCATTTGTAATTGACAGCAAAGATCTTAAAAATGATAAGGAACAGAAACACAAAGTAGGTTGGAAAATTGCAAAACTGTTTGTAATCTACTGCGAGATAAAAATAACAATATGACAATGAGACATGAGACACTTACCAATGACAAAATCACAGATAGCTAAATTTAGAAGAAAGAAGTTGCTCTGAGTTCTAAGCCTCTTATCTACAATGAATGCCACCATCACTAGAGTGTTACCAAAGATAGTGAGGGAAATGAATACAGACATTATTATCACTATAAATGCTCTCATGGCTGGAGAAAATTGCATCTCAATGTCATTAGTCTCATTAAGAATCAATAGATGAGTGTCATTATATAAACGATCATATAGCATTCTGACTGATCAGTACCTGCGAGTCATGTAGAAATGACAAGAGCTAAGACTGTACACACATACCACACCTGTGCATTTCTTACTCCATTTATACATGTTCTAATTCACTTGGAATCCCCAGACACTATTATAATCTAAGATAATGATATGATACCTAATGATTTAACAGCCTTTTCTCATTTCTCTATTGTATTCTAAATAATTCCTGGTCACAGCCACTAGTTGTACTGTAATTATTGACAGCAAAGTTGTATTTAGTAGAACATGTTCGTCATATAAGAAGAATCAATAGTACAAAATTAACTTGAAGATTCATCCACTGAAATAACTAAAAATAGTTGCAAAACATTCAAGTGTAACAATACAAGCAAATTTCTATTTTCATCATTCATTATAATGAAGTTATGTAGAAATAATTCCACAAAATCTCAGGCTAGGCAATACAAACCGGGGTAAGGTGAAGATGGTAAAGAGTCACATGACGGAATGTAGAACGTAGTTTCCTACATGAAGGGTTGAACATTTAGATATCTATGGGGGCAGGGGCGTAACTAGAGAAGCCAGGGCCCCATAGCAAACTTTTGGATGCCCCCCCCCCTCCCTGACCACGACCATGTACCAGGACATGCTGTTAGATAATGTAGATAATACAAGGGGCAAATACCTCACCATACATATCACCATCATACTGCTACCAATCAAATCCACTATACCAAAACCAACATTACCAATAACGCTATTACATAAGGACCTGATTATACCACCAGAACACGACCACAAATTACCACCACATAGTGACTGAATAATACCCTACACTATTACTGATCAGTACACAAAGACCAATACTGTCTAATAATAATAATAATATATATAATATAGTGACCATAAAGTGGTATATACTAGTGTACACAGGCTCTGCAGACTGTATATAACCACCATATAGTGACCATATAGTGGTAGACAGCAGTGTACACAGCCTGTGCAGACATATAAGTGATTACAGTGCAGTTACATCTTGTGACTCACAGGTGACGTTTCTCTGACCAGTCGTTGACTTTCTCTTTTGTTCTGCATCCGGTCCAGTCCGCCATCTTGATGACATCTCCCGACCACTTGTCCCTGCAGATTTAGACACAAATATCTTAGAATCCTGACTTTTCCAGCACCTGCCCCCCTGGCTATATGGGGTCCATTTAGGCAGGCAGGGCTTAGATAGGATATATGGGGCCCCAAATAGGCAAGGTTTAGGTAGCCAATAGAGTGCCCATATAGGCAGGCAGGGTTTAGGTAGCTATAGGGAGCCATACAGGTAGACAGGGGTTAGGTGGGCTATAGGGGCCATATAGGTAGGGTTTAGGTAGCTAAAGGGGCCCCATATAAGTAGACCGGCAGGCTTGTGGGGGTATACAGGCAGGCTTGTGGGGGTATACGGCAGGCATATAGGGGTGTAGAGGCAGGCATATGGGGGCTGTACAGGCAGGCATATGGGGCTGTATAGGCAGGCAGGCATATAGGGGGCTGTATAGGCAGGCAGGCATATAGGGGGCTGTATAGGCAGGCAGGCAGATAGGGGGCTGTATAGGCAGGCAAGCAGGCAGATAGGGGGCTGTATAGGCAGGCAAGCAGGCAGATAGGGGGCTGTATAGGCAGGCAGGCATATAGGGGGCTGTATAGGCAGGCAGGCATATAGGGGGCTGTATAGGCAGGCAGGCAGGCATATAGGGGGCTGTATAGGCAGGCAGGCATATAGGGGGCTGTATAGGCAGGCATATGGGGGCTATAGGCAGGCATATGGGGGCTATAGGCAGGCATATGGGGGGCTATAGGCAGGCATATGGGGGCTATAGGCAGGCATATGGGGGAGTATAGGCAGGCATATGGGGTCTATAGGCAGGCATATGGGGAGTATAGGTAGGCATATGGGGGGCTATAGGCAGGCATATGGGGGGGCTATAGGCAGGCATATGGGGGTTATAGGTAGGCATATGGGGGGCTATAGGCAGGCATATGGGGGGCTATAGGCAGGCATATGGGGTATAGGCAGGCATATGGGGGGTATAGGCAGGCATATGGGGGTTATAGGCAGGCATATGGGGGGTATAGGCAGGCATATGGGGGGCTATAGGCAGGCATATGGGGGGCTATAGGCAGGCATATGGGGCACAGGCAGGCATATGGGGAGTATAGGTAGGCATATGGGGGGGTATAGGCAGGCATATGGGGGGCTATAGGCAGGCATATGGGGGGGTATAGGCAGGCATATGGGGGGCTATAGGCAGGCATATGGGGGGCTATAGGCAGGCATATGGGGGGCTATAGGCAGGCATATGGGGGCTATAGGCAGGCATATGGGGGGGTATAGGCAGGCATATGGGGGCTATAGGCAGGCATATGGGGGCTATAGGCAGGCATATGGGGGCTATAGGCAGGCATATGGGGGGCTATAGGCAGGCATATGGGGTAGATAAAATAAGAAACAACTTACTCACCTCGGTCCACGCTCCCCCGATGCGCCGCTCGCTCCGCTCTGCTGCTCTCCCTGCAGCCTCTGCGCTCAGCGCGGGCGGCGCGGTGATGTGACATCACCGCGCGCGCCCACGTGACCACAGAGGGCCGGCAGGGGGAAGTAACAGAGCGGAGCGATCGGCGCTCTGTCCTGCTACTTACCGAGCAGCGCTGCCTCTGAACGCTCGGGCCGGGGGGCCCGGGCGTTCAGAGGGAAGTATGCGCTGGGCCCCGCAGCTCCCCGCCCGCCGCAGTGAACTGTTAAGTTCACTGCCGGCGGGCCCAGGAGCGGCATTACCGGGGTAGCAGACGCAGTAGCAGCTGCCCCGGGGCCCCCCTAAGCGCAGGGGCCCCGTAGCAACTGCTACCCCTGCTACCCCGGTAGTTACACCACTGTATGGAGGTGAGCTTCACGAGGCCCTAAATCGAGTCCAACGCAACCATGTTACAGAGAAGGTGGAGTAGTTGCATTCTTCTTTTGCTTTAATTTATTCCATGTTGTCACGGGTGTCCCTGCGACCTCCATGTCGGGTCGCAGGCACACCCGCACCCCAGCGGCGTCTCCTACTGTGAGCAGCGCCGCGTCCTGACCCTCGGGCTGCGGGCAAGCTTGCAGCCCCCTTCACTTACCTCGCCGCGCTCCTGCTGTACTTCAGGCACACGTCTCTGCTTCTGGCCGGACGCGCGCTCGCCCCCTAGTGGGCGTGCACGGCACTGCAGCTCGATTTAAAGAGACAGCGCGCCGGTGATTGGTTTCACCGGGCGCTGACCCTATTTAAGTCTTGCCCCTTGTCGAATCGATAGTGCCCTGTGCCTTTTTTTTTTTTTTTTATAAAACAATTTTATTGACATCATAAACAAAACATAAGATATATATGCATCAGGTACACAGTCAAGTCATTTTTAAAACTATTAAAATGCTGAACATCAACATAAAACAAATCCCCCTCCTCCCCCTCCAACCACAGCTACAATTACTCCTAATCCACAAATGTGCGGTAAGTAATCTTCTGCCACACACAAAATGCACTTTGTGGGTT
>JAODAL010031291.1:0-48641 GCA_025379985.1 Phyllomedusa bahiana
AAAGACTAAAGACACAATGAGGTGCATTATTAATTATTTTATATCGATTTAGATAATAATAAGACAAATTGTTTTAGTATAAACTGCAATATTTAGGTAATTCCAAAAAGGGGGTAACTCCCCTTTTGTTTTGCCACTGTCTACATTAATCTATAATTATGAAGCTGGACACTTACTGGTGTCCTAAAGAATACAAATATTTGCAATGACTCAGGCTTTTTTTCAAGGTTATATGATATGCAGGATTTTAGATCAATGTTTTTGTAGCTATAGTCCAGTATTTCCTGTTAAATTATGTTTTAAATTCAGTATAGTGGGTTTAAGATTGTTAATTTGTATGTTGCCAAAATAGACACAGATCCAGACATCAGGTGATCATGCTTGGTATATTTTATTGTGTAAATTTAGCAACAGTCAGACCTTAGTGAACAGATTCCACACCACATCTAAATGTCTCTATTCACTCTGATCATTCCTAGAAATACCCCATCTTAGAGGGAGATAAAAGTTTCCGGGTGACGATTTCCTTTAACAGCTGCAAAGATGAAAATAGAAAAGAATGTGGCATGTTTGTGGTATTATACAATGTTATTCCAATTACTATTAAGAACAAATGGCCTGAGATTTTAGTGGGTAGATAAAGGATGGCCCGGAAATTTGTATGCATTTCCAAAAAGAAATGTAAAATATGACTTAAAATGATATAGCAAGAAATGATGTGGTTGATTTGGTTCATTCAAATAAATAGACATTGAAGTGTAACAAATCCCATTGCACGTTCTAAATAAACGTAAATACTTGTTTGATCACATATATGTACTAAAAAAGAAAAATCTTGTCTGGGAAAGTGAGGAACAAGTGATATGTACTGGCTACAATATACACTTGTTGGTAAAAATTCACTTTTTTATAACTACTAAAAATGTTTTTCATTTTTATTGAGAAAGTACCACATGAGGAATATGGTTAAGAGCACAATACTCAGCTTTGTGTCTCACAAAATAACAGTTCATTTGTGCAGATCAAAAACATAACATTTCATTGTATTATTGTTATATTTCAATGACATTGAATGTCAACTGAACTACTTATAAAGGCATGTTTTACAGATCTTTCTCAGCTAAACAACTGCTTACTTTTCCACAAATCAAGTAAGTCAAGTTCTCAACTTATTTTCTGAAAAATATTTGATCTTATTTATGGTGATCCACCAGCGGGAAAAAATTTTGAGCCATCCTCTAAATACAGATGGAGTGGTAATTGTCAATTCCTATAACTGTCACTTAAAGGGATGTTCTCACTATACAATTTGATGGCATATCACTAAGATGTGCCATCAAGGTCTGATAGCTGCGGTTCCTGGTAATCCTCATGAAACCATATTGGGAAACATGCCTTCCTAGCTGAGATTGTAATGGGTACATCAACATCTAACATTGAGACAGTTATCGACAAGCCTCTATAGGGGTTATCCCATCATAGACTTTGATGACATATTAATAGGATATGCTATCAAAGTCTGGTATGTGTGGGTCCCACCTCTGAGACCCGCCCCTATCATGAAAATGGGCCCCTGATAGTTATAGCTCAGAATGGTGAGCTGGTCACACTTAACCACGACTCTCTATTCTGGGAGTTCCAAGTACAGGTGACCCCTGTGTTCGGCTGTACTCAGAACTCCCTAAGAACAGAATTAAGAGTCATACACAAGCACCATTTGATATCCATTCTGAGCCATAACAATCCTGAATAAGTGCGATTTAAACCCTCCTGGGGAGCAAAGACTTGGGGGCACCACCCCTTTAAAAAGTCTTGTCTTAACTTCTAATGAGAGATGTTGGTGTAGCATAACAACTGTAGGAAGGAAAAAGAGTCCGGGGAAAATTCTCCAATATGGTGTTAAAAGTATGAAAAAGAAACATGACAAATTTAAAAAATTGACTACAAGTAAGGGTCAGAAGGAAAAATGGGAGTGTTAAGTGCACAAATACCCACAAACCTTGAAGGCATCATGTGTGAGGCAGTACTTCAAGGGGTACTTTGCATCAAAATGGTTTGTGTTTTGTTTATTGATTGGTATACCTGGATTTGGAGCTTCAAAAGTCAAACAGTTATGGCCTATCCTAAGTACAGACCATCAATTGTATATCCAAAATAGGGTCGTATAGAGCAGTGTTCCTCAACTCCACCTCAAGACCCACCGAGAGGTCATGTTTTCAGGATTTCCTTAGTATTGCACATTGATAAATTAGTCAGGGAATTCAAGGGATTCCTAAAAAATGAACGTTGACCTTGAGCCTGGAGTTGGGGGAACAAGAGCAAGGACAATATAAAACATTGTTTGGTTGTCTGCTTGCATTATAGCTTTGAATATTTTTTCAATATTAGCACAAAGTTGATGGAATGGGATAGCTTGGTACTTTAAATTTGGGAAGAAATTTAGCCATATCCGAATATGTGGTTCAGATAAGTCAACAATCTAATAGGTATGGGGCCAATAGATTTTCAGCAGTCAGGGAAATATTGGTTTGAGCATTTTGGATTGAAATATCCTCTGTTACCACAGGAGATAAGCTTACACCAAAGGTGTCTGGCAGTGGCTTATTTCCCCATTGAAATAAACATTCATGCTCTGCGGAGCGTGCATGTATTTGAGGGAGCCAGGAAAAATACTGTAACTGTCGACCAAATAAGATTTAATGAGTACATCTTGTCAAGGACAGTTTAATAAATTCAAAAAAAGCTAAAATCTAGAGAGACATTTGATGGCAATATTTTAATATTAAATGGCTTAGAATATTTTCCCCCTAAGGTACCAAACATAACAGACAATAGAAAAAGTAAATAATAGGGTGGTAATTTTCATTTGCTTTTTGCTATTTTTACCGAATTCTAGGAGATCTCCATTCCTCTTCAGTTATGTGTCAGGAAAATGAAGTGTCTATACCTCTGGTGTATATTCATATGAAGGTTTACAGTGGTTTTTGACAGAAAGAAAACTTGCAGCTTCAGATAGAATGTTTCAGAGCTCTTCTATGTTTATTGGGCCTATTTGGAACCACAATGTTCGTAGCCTTTCTTTAGGGTAGGCAAATGGGTATCCTTTGTTGGGGTTTTAACTCCTGGGCCACAACAGCAGATTATTATAGGCTGGCCTCCCCCCCCAATTTTTTTCCAACACAACTTTTTTAAATTGTAAGGTGGGTGTGCTGGGACTGCACCTCTGTCCATTCAGATGAAAAGGACTGAGCTGTAGTATCAGAAACAGGTACTACAATATGTATGGAGCCTTGCCTGGTAAAAATAGAAATGAAGATGAGTGCTGCTGCCTCTTCATTTAGCTGATTAGTGGGATTACCAGGAGTCAGTCCCCCACCAATTTGATATTAATGTCCTATTTAAAGGAAAGATCAACAAAATTGTAATCCTTGACACCCAATTTAAATAATCTCCGAATCTCTGAAGAGTGTGAGCCTCCCTATGACAACGAGATGTCCAATTAGGCCATGTGTGCAGGGATAAAGTCATTATCTAGACATTTTCACAAAAATGAAGCAAAATTCTGCAGAACCACAGCAAATGCTTTTCGTACACAAAGGGCCACATATATGAAAACTATCTAGGTCTAAAACTCACTTTGTTGCCCATAGCAACCAATCAGAGCGCCCCTCTCATTCCTCCAGAGCACTATCTGCAATGAAAGAGGCGCTCTGATTGGTTGCTATGGGCAGCAAAGTGAATTTTAGACCTAGACAGTTTTCATACATGTGGCTCAAAATCTAACAAAATCCTATGTTTGGCTCTAGTCTACCTTAATGATGTCATCCTAGAGATTCATTAGAATATAAACACTCATATCCATAAACAGTTGCATGTCCCTATTAGGACAGCATAGATATGGGTTAATAGTGAAAACATTATTAGAATTTATTTTCTTTTGATATATTTTTATTTATTTACTGTGTTGTTTTTTATTGTAAAAATATATCTCTTACTTTTACTATTTTTATAGTTGCTTTACCATCTAATGTAAAGTTTATTTTGCCTTTACTGTATAACACTAAAGATAACTCTTCTAAGCACTAAAGTAAAAAGTAATGAACTGTGTTTTTTTTTTTTAATTTATCATTATTTTACATATTTCCGTAGTTATCTTTTGACTATACATAAAAAGCCTAATGTGATAATGTATTTGTACCAATTTTGCACAGCTGGTACCTTTAGGTTATTAGCTTTGTCTAAAGGCAAGGACAGATGGCAGAGTTGTCAATTGTTTTTGCAGCTGAGTTATGCTGTGTTGGATACCCACATGAACACGCTGAGTCATTCGAATAACTAGCTTTTCTTGGTGATTTAAATGTTGTTCTTAGACCTGGATTTTTATTAAAAGTGCCTATGGATTTACTTTTATTTAATTCCAGCAGTGTTAAAGAGAATATAAAGAAAAATGTCAATCTAGGAGTTGAGAAAATTAAATGGGTGCTAGGCACCCTTTTGTAGAGTAACAATTTCGATATCAATTAGCAGCAAAGCATATCGTTATTGACTGAAAATAAATAATTTTTATGCCATTCCACTTTCCACTACAAAAAAAGAAAAACTGAAGAATCAAAACTGTGCCGAATTGTCAGTTTCACACCGCTGTCTTCAAAAAAACACTGTCAGAGAAAAACTGTGGAGGGAAATCCCCGTCATATGTAAAATTGGGGTTTAGTACATAACAGCTACAAGGCCCCAAAAGATTAATTTTTTGTCAAAATTTTTCCCACTTTTACGGGAAAAAAAATGATGTAAACTTTTTTGTGCCGATTTATTGGGGGAGGAATAGATGTAACAACTGCAGCGCAACTGTAGTGCGGCTCATAACCTCGCACCATATGCAAATGAACCGACAAATTTGCCGAGATCTGGTGAGGTGATTGGTGATCACATAGGGAGTGGGTTTATTGACCGCACCAAGAAATGAGAGACCATCTTTTTTTTTTTTTTTTTTTTATTAAAGTAATAGTAAGAAAATTTAGGTGAGGTTGTACTTGAGGTTTTAACGTAAATTGCGAAAAATCCACATAAAAAATAGGGATGTTTGAGTTTTTTGGGGATTTCACCCCTAGTACAAAAGTAGTGACATCCACAGTAAAAATCTGCAATGGTATGAGTATGCTTAAGCTTTGAAAATCTATAACATGTTCGTACTTATGCATATGGATTACATTTGTAAAATCTGCGTGAAATTTCATGAATTTTTACCTACATAAATCTGCAAATATAATCTGCAGCATTTCTGTCACACATGAGTTAGCCATACGGTAAAGTCAGTACTGAATTGTTGCGGAAATTCCTCTGATTCCAATTTCTGAATACAACACGGAAATCTGTGCATTTGCTGCTGACACAACTATAATTAAACGTCTGGTGCACATTTTTAAATCCATAAATCACTACCATAAATCTCTCTTACTGTACTCTTTTCATGATCCACCTCATGATTCCCATTAGTTATATGGGGATGATTATGGACAAGATTTTATATATTTTTAAATTATAAATAAAAATATAAAATTATATATTGAAAAGGGCGAAATTTAAAACCCTTTTTGGCCCCAGTGAAAAAAGTGAAATGGGCCCCTCTTTTCCCATGGCCATTAAAAGACTAGTTTTCTTAAAAGGCGGGAGTTTTTTTGGGGCCCCCCTTGGCTGCGGGGCCCGTACACTGCTTCCCTGCACCCCCTGTAGCTACGCCCCTGTATATATAAAATGCACAAGCATTCCACAGAATTCATGTCTACAAACTACCAGAAGAGATGTGCTGATCAGCCCGTATTCCCAAAGCACGGAGGGCCGGCAGCCCGCCAGCCCCATTGACATATATTACTCGTGGTGCATAATTGCTACAAATAATTGACATTTCACTTATCTCCCCGTACATACAATACGATCATATTTTACGCGTGGGGGGGACGAGGCATATCCATAGGCTCTTGGGGGTATGGTTTACCATTTTGGGCCCCCAAATCTTCCGCTAAAAAAGCCAATAACGCTCCGAAATGCGTGCCCAAATAAGCCATGTAAACTTACCGAAGGCACAGACAACTGTAAGGGGTGGGAAATTACACAGCTGCGGCAGAGAATCCCGCCCAAATGTGATAATTGGGGCACCTATGCGCCAAATACCAAAAATTGTTGGGGGCCCAAAGGGGGCTGCATATAGGCGGGTTTCCCATCTGCACCCCTGCTTCATCGCACACCAATATCCCTACCATAAAACACCTTAACCATTGTAAAATGCAACCGATGTGACCAAGTGGTGTGTGATATTACATACATTTGGCACAAAATAAATGGAAAAAAGATGGACTAGACCAGAAATGATTCATATGGAAAGTATGAAAATATTCAATTGCCATTTTTATCCATGGATTGTGTCTGGTATTGCAGCTCTGCATACTTCACAAAAGACAGTGGTTTTTTTTCCGGCCCAAGGTGGCTGGGGGCCAAAAAACCTCATTTGCCCCACTGCCCGCAAAAGAATCCAACTTGGCGTAATGGGGGACACATAGGGGGGTTGTGGAACGCCCCATGTGGGCCCGGGGATATGTGTTATCACCCTAAGAGACCCAACTAATTCACAAGAGTAATGCTGTTTCAGAACTAAATAAGTCGTTTTTTTTATTTTATAAAACCCTTCTTAGTTCTATGTGTTACATCCAAAATACCTGAAATGGGGTTTACTAAAGAAACCCCAACTTAATAAGCCCCTGGGGACAAGAAAAAAAAATCAAAGACGTAATTGTAATGTAATCTGGGAATTTTGCAGTAGTTTTCTGTGAATACAAGTACTTGTAAATTTGATATCATGTCTTCTCATAGTTCTGATGACAAAATAAGAACAGAGTAGTCTACTGCACCAATTATCCAGACAACTAAGAATGCCCATTATCCTATAAACCCTTCTTGGCCACCCAGAGGGTAACCTGAAGCTCCTGAGGCGCAATGAAAAATCTTTAACAGGGCCCCCTCACCGGTGAGAATATCATGTCTTAGTATTTGTGTATCATCTTTGTTATTGTGTATGAACATATCTTACTTGTGAGACATCTGTAATCCGTATAACCCCTTATGAGTCATTTCTAAATATATTTGCCCCTTCCCTTTAAAATTATGGGCACAACATTAAACAATTTAGCTTGTTTTCTATGAATTGTGTGTAATCTGTAGGTGAAATGTGTAGGTAAAATGTGTTTCAAATTCACATGGTTCACACACAATGCAGTATATCAATGTACTGCACATTTTTAAGGCAACAGGTGCCACATTTCTCCCCCCTGCACACCCTAGCAGCCCAGTTCATCACTGCCGGGTTGCAAAACTGCACCCCACTCAAATACCAAAGCGATTATTTAGAATGTTCCATTGATGCAATGAGTATCAAGATTCTTAGAAAATGATGAAATGACTGGCTGGACGCAGCCTAAATCAGACGTTTTCTGGGGTTGCCAGGCCATGACACTAATTAATCAGCTGATTGTCCAAGTAGCCACATTTAAAAGGTATTTCTCATGTTATGGTGCCCTTAAGTGGCATTTTGATTTCCTCACAGAACATACACATCATGGGCTTCATTTACCAAAACTTTTAGTGTAAAACTGTCTTTGTTCCCCATTGCAACCAATCAGAGGCCAACTTTAATTTTTCTGAAGCAGTTTGAAAACTAAAAGCGTTCTGAATGGTTGCTATCAGCAACAAAGACAGTTTTAAATTAAGAAAGTTTTAGTAAATGTGGCCCAATGTGTGCAGTACTGATGGTCACATATCCAGTCCATCTTGGACTCGGGTAGCAGAGTGGTTACTGCTATTGTGTAGGCATCCAAGAAGAATCAACACATTGGAAGTGGTTTCTTCTCAACAGCACTGAACACATTAGGTGGACATACTAAAAGGTAATCAGAAGAACACCAGTGTGAGCCATAACAAGTATGCAACTGCCATTTCTAGGCACAAAGACAAATGATTCCAAAAAAGAAATGATTCCAAGTTAAAAATACTCATGTTTTATGTGATCTGAGAATTTTGGGTCTATGTATGAAAACAGTCTAGATCTAAGACTTTCTTTGTTCCCCATACCACCCAATCAACACCCCTCAAATTTTTTCAGTTCACGTTATGAAATGAAAGGGTCGCTCTGTTGGTTTTCTATGGACAACAAAATAGGTTTTAGACCTAGACAGTTTTCATACATGTCCGCCTTTATATTTAATCGTGGGACAACCCATTTATGATACACTCTATGCAGGTCTATTCATACCATATTTACTGCACTACATACTGTAGGCAGGGTCCACTTTAAGATGGGATTTATGCATGTTTTTTGGTTTTGTTTTTCAAGCTAAAGCATGTTCTTAGTATGGGGCTGTGTTTTTCCTATATGCTTCTCTATAGGACTTAAAAATGCAAGACAAAAAGTCATTTTTAAATGTTGAAAAATAAAAAAGACACAGAGAGCGCGTGTAAGAAAGAGGCCTACACACAGCTTCAAATATTTTTTTAATAGTGTTTGAAGCTGCTTAAAAAAAAAACTACAAAAAGCCTGCAGTTTTCTACAGTTTTGGGCATTTTTATAGTATCTTAAGCACTTAAACCAAACGTGTGAAAAGTACTTAATGACCAGCTAAATTTTGTAGTTTTTGCCTCCTCGCCTTTCAACAGTTGTAGCTGTTTTCTATTTTAAGTGACGCAGTTGTGTGAGGACTTTTTCTTACACCACTCACATTTCACACTAAATAACCTGTTGGATGAATTCTACAGGTTATTAAAGTCGTGTTGATACCCAATATGTGTAGATTTGTTTGTGTAATGTATGCACAATAACTTTTTTTTTAAATATTTATTTTTATTTTATTACTTATTTTACACTTTTTATGTTTTTTACTTCTTTATTTTAATCCCATTAAGGGATAACTATTGTACAATCTTTTTTTTACACTTAGTAATGTATTAGCATACATTACAATCTGTCAGTTTGACACAGGCAACAGTCACGGCAGCACACAGTGTGCCCTGACCGCAGGCTTCCTATACAGACAGCCCTGGTGAGACTGGGAGTCCCGATCACCTGATGGAGCAGAGGATAGCCCTTTTTATTTATGTGCGGTCCATGGGTGAACCCCTGCTTACAGACACTGCTCTAGGAACAGGGCTGTTAAGTACAGCTCTGTTCCTAGCACAGCTTCGGTGCCAGGCTACCCCTCTTTCTGCAGCGATATCTTTTGATGTTGCTGCAGCTTAATGACCTGCAATGACCGCCGTCAAAAGACGGTGATGGTCATTAAGGTGTTAATTGGTGGTTTTAAGTAAGACTTTTTGTACAAGAAACTGCTGTAGTCAGAGCATGCTACAATAGCAGGACATGTATTAGTTCTGTGTTAGTCCTGCTTCTTGAAGGGAAACAATTTGGGTGTCTCTTATTTTAGATTGTAGACGGTGTGTTTTTTTCTGTTTAGTTAACCCCTTAAGGACCAGGCGTTTTTTTTGGGTGACACATTCGTTTTTCCCTCCTCACCTTCTGAAAGCCATAACTTTTTTATTTTTCCATCTACATAGACACACACATTTTGCGGGACAAGATGTACTTTCTAATGGTGTTATTCACTATACTATAGAATATACTGGGAAACCGCAAAAAAATTCCAAGTGGGACAAATTGTGAAAAAAATGTATTTTCGCCATGTTTGCGGGGGTTTTGCTTTTACGGCATTCAATGTTCGGTAAATATAATGTGTTATCTGTATTCTACAGGTTGTTATGCATCTGGCAATACCAAACATGTAGGGTTTCCGTTATGTTTTGGTACCGTAAAAAAATTCCAAACATATTCTATTTTTGAAATTTGCGCAACGGCGCCAAATTGTGCGACCAATAACTGTTTTGTACTAACACCTACGGACGTCAGTGAGGGGGATTTTTTGCGGGCTGGAGTGTACTTTTTATCGCTAACAGTTTGGAATTCATGAGACTTTTTTTATCATTTTTATTACTTTTTTTTAGTGACTTAATATGACCAAAAAACGAAATTTTGGCGTTTGGATTTTTTTTTTCTTCTACGGTGTTCAGCGTACGGGATTTATGATGTTCTATTTTTATATATCGGACTTTTTTTCGGACGCGGCGATACCAAATATGTGTAACTTTTTTTATAATTTTAATTATTTTATTTGTAAAATGGGGAAAGGGGGTGATTTGAAATTTTAAAACTTTTTTTTTTTTACTGTAACATTCAGGCCACCTATGGTACTATGACCACTAGGTGGCGCGATTGTTAATACAACCTAATGCATTGCATAGGCAATGCATTAGGGTGTACAAAGATGGCGGTTTCCCCACTTCCTGTCTGCGGACGGAAGTGGGGCAAACCGGCCAGGGTAAGTGACGGGAGCCTTCACGGGGCTCCCCACCACTATGCCCGGTGATCGGATCGGCGCAGCATAGCTGCGCTGATGCCAATCACCGCAACGATCGGTGCGTGGCACCGATCGGCGTTAATTCAGACGCCGCGGTCATCTTCGCTGCGGCGCCTGATGGGTAAAACAGCGCCAGTGGGCAGAGCCACCCACCGATGCTGTTACTGCCGGGTGTTAGCCCCGATTTGCCACTAACACCCGGCGGCTGTGCGGGAGGGTCCGTGGAGCGATCCCCCTGCAAAGCCCCTTAGCGGCCCTGGGATGTACTGATACGCCCAAGGTCGTTAAGGGGTTAAATGCTTAAATTGTTCATAAGCGAGCCTGTTGGGACTGTACCAATGCAAATGTGAATCCAGCCATAACATTTCCCAGTTGGTTAACATGAATTACTAAGCCTCACACACAATGCAGAGTATTGAATTTTAGTGCAACTACTTCAAGCATACATGGTATACTCTATTATATCCACTGAAAATGTGTCAAAAAGGGGCTCACAGAGCTTGATATATGTGGATCGGTTTGCCTAAAGAAGTTTTTATTGTTAATCAGCATACATCTGGCTGCTTCATCTTTAGCAACCTACAAAATACCTGAATGGGCAAGGGTTTTCATTCGGATTTACAGACAGTTTTTGGATTTGAAAACCGCCTGTAAACCGACTGTCAACTTTTTTATATTGACAAAAATAGAAAATCTGTGCAGTAGTTCATGGATTTTCTGCCGGATGTTTTTTACACCCTCGCTTTAATAAAAACTTAGAACATGTTGATTCTGCCGCCCAGTTTTTGGGTGGAACATGAACAGTTCAATGTGAAGGGGGACGGCTTGAATCCACAAACCATGGACGAAAGCCGTTCCTTTACGTGCAAAAAAAGTAAATTTATCCGACCGGTATTTTGTCATTGCCATGTAAATGCACCCTTAAAAGTCCATCAAAGTTGGCACAAGAACAAAAATGAAACTATGAATAAATAGTAAATCTTTTAATGCTTATATGAGATACGGAAAATATTAAAAATTCAACTAATAGCTCCAATAATAGCTTGCATTATATTATGTAAACGTATTATATTTTATGTCATTATCAACTCTTTGTATACCTATAGTAAAGTCTCTGTACCAGAAAAGTTGCATGTCTTTTACCCAGCATCACTTTATATTTATAGAACAAGCTGCAAACTAAAACTTTTTTTTTGCGTTTTTTATTTTGATTTACATACAAATTAGTATTTTTATTTTATATTTTAAAGGAAATTTAGACATTTATAAAACAAAAAGTGATTCCACGTTTGTTGTCTTTTGAACTTTTTGTTTTATTCCATTTACCAGTCATCATGAATAAGTTGTTACATTTATTTTACCGGTTGCTATGTTATGCGGATACCTTATTAATTCCCAATAAACTTAATTTTTATTAACTAACTGCGTTTTTTAAGCATTTTTTTTTCATGTTCACGTTTTATGCCATTTAGTTTATCTGAGATATTATTACAATATGTATAATATTCCTGCAGTTGCTTGATGATAATAATAGTAAAAAAGAATGATAATAATATAAAATGCATTTATTATGCAACATATGTTGGTGCTATAGCATTAATTATGTGTTTTAAAAAACTAACGATGTCTTAATATATGTATATTGCATTGTTCTTTCAACCTACACAATAGACAGAATTGTATCTCATTTGTGTTGTGTTATTAAGCTGTTGACTGTAGCTTTATTATTTCTCAATTGATAAGGTTTATTTTTTTAACATGCATGACCTCGGCTGAGAACCTAGATGACATTTAACCTTCCAGCAATGAAAAGACCTTGGCATCAAGGCATCACAAACATTTTGGACATTGGGATTATGTGTAAATCAGTCTAGCACAATGTCATGGCCTTGGTGTTGATAACATACTATGAAGTATTGCATACTATACTGTTTATGTATGTCGTATAGCAATAACAACAACATAACAGACAACACAATTTGCATTATTTTTCATCATTCACGTGGTGCTGAACTAGCATTAAATCTCTTGAAAAAGCCAATCACTTGATCACATGATAATAGATTTTTTAAAACCAATGGGCGACATGTATGATCGGGCTTTCTGCCTGTTTTCAGGCGTATACTGCGCCTCACTGTGCCGACTTCGCTGTCGGATGCTCAAATGCGATATTAGGCGCAAGTTTCGCCACTTTGTAATGCGCCTATGATAGGGGGTTATTTGGGCATTCTGGGGTGGGGCGCACCAGATTAGAAAACACAGACGCATGTAGGAATGGCGGTCGGCAAAGTGGGGCGCATTACAGCTCCGACAGGCAGACCTAGTTCAATGTGGTCTACCTGAGTCGGAGGAGACGCAGTGAAGCTAGAACTTATTGTAATGGTGCAAAATGTGCTCTAGGTCGACTGTTACAACAGTACACTAATAAAAAAGAGTTGTCTATAAAATTAATTCATTAATAAAGAGAAATATCAAAGTTGTATAAAATCGATTTAAATGTATTGAAAAAGTTGATCATTTAAACTTAAAGGAAATATATATAAGATCTCAAAAGAAAGAAATATCAGCTATCAAAGGTCTTAAAAATACATAGAAAATTAAACTAATTTTACATTAAATAAGCCAATGATGATATGGTAGTGATGTTAATTTTTGTCTTTTTTAATACCAAAAGTTTAAGATGTATTTTTGCGTCTTTCACCTTTTATTTTGTATTTTCCATTGGTATCAATTCTAAGCTAATTGTTCATTATTTAAGACGTATTTGGGGATGTATTTGCGGGCGTAAATACATCCGTAAATGCGATCCGAAATAAGCCGTGTGAAATAGAAATCCTGCTTGGAGGACCACAGGTCCCAGCAAGACCTGTGCTGTGCGGGCTCCTGCTGTATATACTAAATAGAATAAGAGGTGAAAGATGCAAAAATAATTTTTTTCTCTTCACTAACATGCTTAATGATTTTTCTCTGATTTCCAGCCTGTCTCTAAACTTAATACATGTTAGGCGCATTCCTTCTGCGCCTAAGTTCCGCAATGCGCCTCACACACAGGCGAGGCGCAGGGAACTTTACACCGCTTTTTTGAGCGCACTTTGGTGCCGACATACATCAGGCGCAGTTTGCACGAAAAAACGTGTAAACAGGCGCTTCGACGCGCCGATCTTCATACATATCGCTCAATGTCTCTAGATGTATGTACAAAAAACAACAAGGCTGGATTACATCAAATACTTTAACCTTCAATAAAATTTTTAGCAAAACTGTAATGCTTAAAAAACTTGTTTTAAAACATTTTAAGCAAATTTTAATGGTCTGAGACGCATGTAGATGGCATGTGTTTGTGACAGGTGGCTTTTTGGTTCCTCTAGTTTGTGAAACCACACATTCAACAGTTGCTTTGTAGTAAATGGACACAAAACAGATATGATTTCAAAAGGTGTTAAAAGAAACTTTAAAAAGTTATAAGTGAAAAAGCAATCATGTTATTTATTTAACATGATAGTTATGTATACAGTGAAACATTTATGAGGAAAAGACTTCATACACATGGAGCTGTAGGAATGCTTTATATTGCTGTATGGTGCCTCTGTATAGCATTGTACAACAGAGATCGCCTCCTCTATAAAAAAGTGCTAAGGGAAAACCAACATAATCTGTCATCTGATAAAGCATAACAAAAAATGTCAAATCTCTGTATGAAATCAAAATGATAAAGGAGGGTTCTACAGATTACTGTGGGAGCTGTATTATGTCTATGTACAAAACCGAGGTGATATGGAGCTGTATTACACCCATGTACAAGAGCTCAAATCCTGGGTTCCTACAACTTGACTTTGTGAAATAAACCAAATATTGTCCAAAATGATGATGATGATAATAATATGTTATATGACGTACATTATTTTTCTTAAATGTTCCAATTATACAACTCAACAACATTTATACTATTTCTACACATTTTATAGGCAAACCTCCACCCCAAAATGCTATAAACAGAGATACTGAAAGAACTTGAATTGAATGATAACATTAATGAACATACACACCGATGTAGGAAAACAGTCTTTGTGCAATTCAACAGAGTTAAGTTTTGCAAACTGCACAGTTTGGTATCACAATGTTTTACCTTTAGTATTATTGAGTTTACTGGATAAATGGTCAACAAAATGGAAACTCCAATTTAATGTTTACCAATGTGAAATAATGCACTTAGGGAGAAGGAATTGGCAGTTCTACAAAAGCAAGAAGGGTTCTGATTTCTAACTGCTTCATAATGAGTCACCAGTGGGGTCAGGCAGTAGGGAAACCTAGAGCGAGAGGTATAACCATGAAAAGGGGAGACTATAATGCCACTGCGTAGAGATCTACTGAGACCAGGAGAAACATAAAAAACATAATTTGTATAACTTGGAAGAAAGAAGAGAAAGGGCAACATGATTGATACCTCTAAATATGTTTAAAGTATAAATAAGGGTAAGAAGCGATGTGTCTGTGATAAGCTACTAAACACAAGAAAAAGAGGGCACAATCTGAAATAAGTTGGGGGTAAGGTCAGTATCAATGTCAGAAAATATTACTTCACTAAAAAAGTAGTAGAAGCTTGGAACAAACGTCCATCAGATGTGGTTACAAAATCAGCAGTAAGTAGACTTAAACTTGACAGGATAAACCATGATCTATTGTAGGTAAAAAATGGTAAAAATAAAAAGGAGATATTGTACGGGCAGACTAGACGCACTAGATGGAGTCTTTTTCTGCCATTCAAAATTTCTCTGTTTCTTTTTTATAGGATATTAATGTAGGACTGTGGAGAAACCTAATGTTTTATATTCACTCAGTTATCACAATGTACAAAAACATGAAGCCACATATAGTTAAATAACACCTTCAGCTCTGCTACCTCCAAATTGAAATAAAAAATAGCATAAATCTGAAGATGTCATCAGCTTCTTGAGAATAAATACAGCATGTTCTCAAAAGAGTCAACATAAATTGGAAACAACCTATATCTTTAGTATTAAATCTGAATTTTTTTCCAATCACTGTTTGTAAAATATCTAGTTGATGTCCATTGCTGAATGGCTTCTATATTTGTTAATAAATGCTCTTAAAGTTGTTTGCTTGATTTTTCTTTAATTGAGAAGAAATGCATTCCATTAAATCCAGATTGTAAAAAATAAAACAAACAAACAAACAAAAAAAAGGCCGGAAAGTTAAAAGAATTCATTTCTGGAACAGGCAAAGTACTGTTTGTGGTGAGCAATATTTTATGTTTATAGAAAAAATGGTAATCATTATGCTAACATAATGCTAAAATGGAATAAAAGCAAAAAAAAAAAGATTTATCACTTGGAAAATAAGGTTACCAGTTTAGTACAATTAAGTACTTATGGGTCATTCCCTTAATTTTTCAAGTGAAGAGAGTAAGGTATACACACAAACAAATGAAGGAGAGCTGAGTTTGTTACATGGCACAGTATATCCGGATATCATGTGTATTCTGTGTTTTTCCATAGTGCTGTAAGTCATTATAGTAGGCAAAAAGTGGTTGAATGACAAACTCAGCTTTGCTAGAAACACAGTCATACATTTAAGCAAATATCAAAGAAGCATGCTCCATAAGCACCATGGCCAGGATCAATCATTAGACTAATTTCTTTATAATTTTTAAGCAAAAAAACTTACCAGTGCCCCGCTTCTCTAGGAAGTTGCACACTACAACACCTGCTGTGGGTCTTGTTGGCCAAACTCTGACAGGTAAAAAAATTCCTGTATAAGAAAGCCAGACCAGCTGGCTTTGAAGAGAAACCCCCGGTACGGGTTCTGTTGCCTCACTCTGTATTTTACATGAGGACAGTAGCTTTTTTCCCCTCTAGCTGATGACCTGTAAGAAGCGAGATTCCCTTGCACAAGTGTCTGGCAGGCCCACTAGCACCTGCTCCTGTCGCTCTGATAGAAATTTAGCCATTTAATGTATCACTGACAACCAGACCTTTGTCAGCGCTGGCATAAGAACACAAGATTACTGCCTCTCAAACATATGCCACCACTAACATGGAAAATCCTAATCTCCTATCTATCTATTTATCTATATATCTATCTAGCTATCTATCTGTCTGTCTGTCTGTCTATCGATCAATCGATGGTTAGCATAAGAACACAAAATTACTGTCTCTCAAACGTATGCCACAGTTAAAATGGACATTCATGATCTCAGATCTCCTATTATCTATGTATCTATCAAATTTATCTATCTATCTATCTATCTATCTATCTTTATATTTTGATATCTATTTAGTCAAGCTATCTATCTATCTCTCATCAAGTTATCTGTCTATGTCTATCTTATTATCTTAAATAAATCAATTTAAAATATTTCTATTTATTTACCTACTGTATGTTAAATCAATCTAATTAAGCGGTTTTCTGGTTTGACAAGTCCTACATGTTGGGGCAGCTGGTCTATACCATAAGTTATGACAAATGTGAACTCTGTCCCACTGCAATCACAAACTTACTTTTCTACACATACTGTACAGCTGCATTAAAACACATGGTGTAATTCTGTCTATTCTCATATATATATATATACAACCTCAATTACCAAAAAGTTGGGACACTAAACAAATTGTGAATAAAAACTGGATGCAATGATGTGGAGGTGCCAACATCTAATAGTATATTCAGAATAGAATACAAATCACAGATCAAAAGTTTAAACTGAGAGAAGGTATAATTTTAAGTGAAAAATATGTTGTTTCAACATTTCATGGCGTCAACAAATCTCAAAAAAGTTGGGACCATGCCGTTTTTACCACTGTGTGGCATCCCCCCTTCTTCTTTCAACAGACGTCTGGGGACAGAGGAGACCAGTTTCTGAAGTTTAGAAATAGGAATGCTCTCCCATTCATGTCTAAAACAGGTCTCTAACTGTTCAATCGTCTTGGGCCTTCTTTGTCGCACCTTCTTCTTTATGATGCGCCAAATGTTCTCTATAGGTGAAAGATCTGGACTTTCAGTACCCGGATCCTTCTCCTACGTAGCCATGATGTTGTGATTGCTGCAGAATGTGGTCTGGCATTATCTTGTTGAAAAATGCAGGGTCTTCCCTGAAAGAGATGACATCTAGTTGGGAGCATATGTTGTTCTAGAACCTGAACATAGCTCTCTGCATTAATTGTGCCTTTCCAGACATACAAGCTGCCCATGCCACAAGCACTCATGCAACCCCATACCATAAATGATGCAGGGTTCTGAATGGAGCGTTGCTAACAACTTGGGTTGTCCTTGTCCTCTCTGGTCCGGATGACATGGCGTCCCACTGTTCCATAAAGACTTCAAAATCGTGACTCATCTGACCACAGAACAGTTTTCCATTTTGCCACACTCCATTTTAAATGACCCCTGGCCCAGTGCAAACGGCTGAGCTCGTGGAGCTTGCTTAGAAATGGCTTCCTATTTGCACTGTGGAGTTTCAGCTGGCAACGGCGGATAGCACGGTGGATTGTGCTCACTGACAATGCTTTCTGGAAGTATTCCTGAGCCCATTCTGTGATTTCCTTGACAGTGGCATTCCTGTTTGAGGTGCAGTGATGTTTAAGGGCCCGGAGATCACGAGCATCCAGTAGAGTTTTACGGCCCTGACCCTTAGCGGCCGTTCACATGGCTTATTTCAGGGATGGATTGCAGCCGTATTGCGTGCCGTACTGCGCTGCAATACGGCTGCAATCTGTCCCAGCCATTAGAGAACTATGGATTCCGTCTCTCCTCCCCGCTCTGCGAATCCGCCGGGCAGGGAGTAAGTGACATGCACATTATCCCGGCGGGATACGCGCCGTGGATAATGCTTGTCTATGGGGCCGGGGAGCTGCGCCCCCGCATCGCCCCTTATTCATGCCGGAATTGCGGGCGGAATCCGTCCCGCAATTACGGCTTGAATAAGCCGTGTGAACCAGCCCTTACGCACAGCGATTGTTCCAGATTCTCTGAATCTTTTGATGATGTTATGTATGGTTGATGATGATAACTTTAAAGTCTTTGCTATTTTATGCTGGGTAACACCATCCTGGTATTGCTGCACTATCCTTCTGCGCAACAATGGTGGAATTGGTGATCCTCTTACCATCTTGGCTTCAGAGAGACACTCTGAGTAGCTCTTTTTTATACCCAATCATGTTGCCAATTCACCTAATTAGTGTTGATTGGTCTTCCAGCTGTTCATTATATGCTCAATGGCATTTTTCCAGCCACTTATTGCTACTTGTCCCAACTTTTTTGGCATTTGTAGACACTGTGAAATTTGGAATCAACATATTTTTCTTTAAAATGTAACATTTACTCAGATTAAATTTTTGATCTGTCATCTATGTTCCATTCTGAATTAAATATTAGATGTTGGTACCTCCACGTCATTGCATTTAGTTTTTATTCACAATTTGTTTAGTGTCCAAACTTTTTTTGGAATTGAGGTTGTATATAATATATATATAATATAGCAAAGGGATAAATGCCATCTTCCTAATCCTTGTAACACATAAACGACAAGGAGGTCCTTAGTAATTCAGATACAAGCAATAGCTCTACCCTGTTTACATGTGATCAATGTCCATGACTTAGAGGGCGCGTTAACTACATTCTGGGTCAAATTACTGGAACAGTAGGGACATCTCTCGCCCACCACAAAAACACAAACTCTTACATATGACACATGTTATCAGTAATAGGATAACTATTTATAGACTGCAGTGACATAAATTAATATATATATTAAAAAGGTAAAATACTAATTCATCATAATAGGCATGGTTTGTTAATTGCTGTGAGTGCTTAAGAATCTATAGGCATATGCGTACATCTTCTGACCTATTAATGAAACAAATTACCAGATAATATCATGAGCTGAGACCTTCACTGATTGCTAGCACAAAGAGTCCTAGTTAGTGCTGAGCCTGTTTGCATCTGTCAGCTCTAGTCTTATGAATTGTATAACGGGAACATTACAGACCCATGGATTTCAGTGGCAGCACCTCAGATTTGCTTGGAGACTGCAGAGGTGATCAGACGTTGTCTGAAATTTTGGACCCTGTAAAATGTTCTCATGGGAGATATTTAAAGGAGTTTTCTCATCTCAGATGTTTATGGCATACTGATAGTTGTTTTCGATGTTTGATATGTGTGGGTCCCACCTCTGGAACCTCCATCTATCTTGAACATGGGGCCCAAAATTTCTTTATGTAGAATAGGGAGGTGGCTACTCATGTGCTGCACACTTTCAGTTTCTTTTAATGAGAGTTCTGAGTTCAGCTAAGCTCACTCACTTAGCTGTACTCAGAACTCCCATAGAATAGAATTGGGGGAGCTACATATGTGCAACCACCTCTTCTGCACAGAGAGGTTCTGACGCATTAGCACCATCAGACATTCATGGCATTTCCTATTGATATTCTATAAATATCTGAAATGGGAGAACCCTTTTAATGGTGCACAGAAAAGACTGAGGGGGGCTAATGGGCACCAGATGGTTAGACAGGGTTCTGTAGTGTCCATCATTGAAGAAGGACAGGACACAGCAATCGAGCACTCAGAGTTTAATATAACTGCTCTGCTATTTTTGTGGCACAAACTGCCTCATGTATGAAAACCGTCTAGGTCTAAGACTTTGTTGCCCATAGCAATCAACCAGAGCTCCCCCTTTCATCTTATATAGTGCGCTGAAAAATGGAAGCGGAGCTCTGAGTGTTTGCTATGGGCAACAAAGAAAGTCTTAGACCTAGATAGTTTTCATACATGTTCCCCATAGTGTTTCACATCAGTATATACAGCACAAAATTGTCCATAGGCATAACTATAGTAATAACAGGCATAGTAGCTACAATGGGGCCTGAGGGGGACCCCTCAGGTACAAGAACATTAGGAGTTTTTGTAGGGGGAAACACGTTGGTGACTTTCTGCTGTCTAGCAGAACTTTGTGAGTTCTCTAATATATATATATTGTGGAGGTTTTAGCTCAGTGGCAGTCACGGTAAGTGCAGACACAGGTGGTAAGGTGCAAACATGAACAAAAGTTTATTGTCTCCTGGACGCCAAATAACAACAAAACAAAACCACGCTTGCTTCAGCTTGTGAACAAAACCAGTTCAGACACAGTCCTTTCTTCAGGAGCAACAGAAATTTGTACATTAAGGAACAGCCTCACCAGGTCAGTGGCACAGATTCCACAGCAACACTTGGCAGCTTGATGTCTCCACCGCTCACAGAAAGCCAGCTTTGCTCAGACTGTTCCACCCTGAGCTGTACAAAAATTCATAAAGGCAGCACTTCAGAAAAATGCGACTTTATTAACCCAACAGCAGCAACATTTCATCCCTCACCAGGGCTTTTTTCAAAGCTGTGTCAGCTGCCTTATATATGCCTGGTAAGGCCTGGGCTGGAGTATGGGACGACCTTCCCACCCACTCTCCGCCCTCCATAAAAAACCCGGACCCGATCTACCATAATAAAAAATGTCAGCAACATAACATCGCTGACAAAAACTAAAGGGTTTTTTATATCGCCGAGGCCAGCCACCTTGGTGATACATACCTCCCATCAACCACTTTACCCCTTGGTCTTTTACATACCCCCCCCCCCCCCACTGCCCCAAGCCGGGGGGCTGGGCACCGTCTGTCACCAAGCAATGGACCATCGACAATGTGTCCGCATTCCCATGTAGTTTCCCTGGCCTGTGCTCCACATGGAAGTCAAAGTCTTGGAGTGCCAGAAACCACCGCGTTATCCTGGCATTGTTCCCTTTCCTCTCTCTCATCCATTTTAACGGGACATGGTCAGATATTAACCCAAATCTTCTCCCCAGAAGGTAATGTCTTAGGGAGTCCAGAGCCCACTTAATGGCGAGACACTCCTTCTCTACTTTGGCATAGTTCTTCTCACATGCCGACAGCTTCCTACTGAGGAACATGACAGGGTGCTCTTCACCGTTAATTTCCTGGGATAAGACAGCACCCAGACCCTCATCTGATGCATCTGTCTGCACTATAAATTCTTTATTAAAATCTGGGGCCACAAGCACTGGCTGCTTACACAGAGCCTGTTTCAGCTCTTGAAGTGCCCTTTCCGCATTTGGAGACCACTTAGCCATGACGGACTTCGCACCTTTTGTAAGGTCTGTTAAAGGGGCTGCTACTGTGGCGAAATTAGGAATAAATCTCCTGTAGTATCCTACGATCCCCAAGAAAGCTCTAACCTGTTGTTCTGTAAGTGGCAGCGGCCAATTCTGCACCGCCTCCACCTTGTGTACCTGAGGCTTGATCTCCCCTTTCCCCACAATATACCTTAGATATCTCACCTCTTCCATGGCCATGGCACATTTCTTGGGGTTCACAGTGAAACCAGCTTTCCTTAATGCCCCAAGGACTGCCTGGACTTTACCCAGGTGGCTTTCCCAATCCCAGCTAAAAATGACGATATCATTTAAATATGCTGCAGAATACTCTTTGTGGGGGGCCTACGACTCTGTCCATGGCCCCCGGGAAAGGGTTTGCAGGGCTGCCTGCAACCCAAACGCATCCTAACATTTTGGGTAACAACCCTCGGGTGTGGAGAAGGCCGTTTTCTCCCAATTTTTTTAAAAAGAATCTGCCAGTAGCCCTTCGTTAGGTCCAAGGTGATAATATACTGAGCAGGTCCTAGCCTCTCAATAAGTTCATCCACCCTAGGCATCAGGTAGACACCACATTTGGACACTCCATTCAACTTCCTATAGTCATTGCAAAACCGCCACTCGCCAGACGGCATTGGCACCAGGACTATAAGGCTTGACCACCCACTCTTTGCCTCCTCAATTACCCCCAGCCTAACATTTTTTTTACCTCAGCAAAATTGCCTCTCAACGGGCCCCCGGGAACTCGGTAGGTTGATATTTACAGAACATGAGGTCTGTGAGATCTCATGTTCAATGATTTGGGTGAGGCCCGGGTAAGTCTGAGAAGATATCACGGTTCTGTTTCAGTATCTCCCGACACATTTGTTTCTGGAAGGGGATAAACCTCTTCAATTTTAACATCCCCCAATACTGACCTCCGGCTGGGCCTCCAGCAAGGGGTTTATTGGGGACCATCTTTCTTTCCAAGGCTTTATTAAATTAACATGATATATTTGGAAAGGTTTCCTTTTCCCCAACTGATGGATTTGTAGTTTTTCCCCTCACTAACCTTTTCCACCACCTCAATGGGCCCTCCACTTACCAGGAAACTGCCCTACGTGGGCACAAGTAAAAGCACACCGTTCCTTGTTTAAAATTTGTCTAAGTCGGCCATCGTTGAACACTCTAACCTTAGTTTACTTGGGCCTTGAGCAAACGTTCCCTCACATGGGCATAAACCTTGGGAAATCCTCCCCCTGCATTTGCATGACATGCCAATCACACTTTATTAGGGAGTAGCTTCACTCTCCCACTACCTTACCACATAAGTAAACTCTAGGGTGCCGCCATACAACAATACAAAGGCGAAAACCTGTGAAGCTTGGGAACCCTCTACCAAGAAAAAGCAAAATGGGATACCCAGTCCCAATCTCTGCCGTTGCTTCGTTACTACTTTTTAAATTAAATTTAAAGTTTTTGTTAAACCCCCCTCTACAAAGCCATCTTCTGTGGATAGTAAAACCGAAGGTTTTTTAACCCTGGGAAGATTTTTAGGATTTTGCACCCCTTCCTTCATGACCTTGGACATAAAATTTGGGGTCCCCTGGGCATGTCAGGATTTTGGGGGTAAGTCCGTGTTGGGGGAAGAATATCTAAAATAATTTGTGGTTATCTCTTAATCAGAGGGGGTTACGTAAGGCTTGCTCAGGGTACCGGGTAGCATAAAATCCACCACCACTAAATAATATACTGATGTTCCTTCTGGCGGACTCACCAAGCCTCGACAAGTGCATGGCGATGTTAGAGAATGTGAACCTCTATAACAACAGGGGGATTAAATAACTCCGGAGTGGGTGACCGGGTGAGGTTAACTTCAACCGTGCAACTACATATCGCGAGTATCCTTTAAGCACCCGGGCCAGAGAACATTCAGGACCCTCTTCTTGGGTTTTTTAGCCCCCAATGACCAACCCAACACAAAGAATGGCCAATTCTAGACCAGACAACGAAAGGGCCCTAGACAATAATGCCCTTCCATTTCGTCCTCACTTTTTAGTCATCGGGTACAGAAGCTCATTTTTCACTGAAAATTGGGGGGCACCATGTTCACCCTGGCTCTGGAACCCCATTTAACACCGTCCCCTGATCCAGGGCACCCTTTAAAGTAAATTTCCCGGATTGGGAAGTCCCAAAATTCTCCGGGAGACTCCAGATCGGGGCAATCAACCTCAAGGATACTTCCTCTTCCTCATCCCCAGCCAATACACACAAGAAACTATTCCAACTGTCTGGGGACGATTTATTCTCCAGAACTATCTTTACCTTTAGTTGATAAAGGGTTAACTTTTTCCCCATAAATCCGAAAAAGAGGAAATAACGCCAACAATGATGTCATGTAGAAGTCCTAATTCACTACCTCTACCCCGTGGACACGAAAACCGCAGTCCGTATGCAGGGTACCTGGCCAGGGGATAGCTTTTAGTATCCCAATGTAACACATCACCCCACCCGTTTTTTTCCGGGTAGCATTTAAATGGGCAGAGTAGAAAGTCACCGGGGTGACTAGTGCTTCCTGAGTCCAAAATCCGGGGCACCAGACCCCATTCACCCTCACTCAGCAGACCTGCGGCCCCTCCCCTAGATGAGGGATGGCACTGCACCAGTCTGGCAAACATAGAGCAGTGCCTCCCAATGGAGCAGTCCATGGACTCGGAAGCAGTGGGACAGTGTGCCGCTATATGGCCTGGACCCTGGCACCTCCAGCAGATAGTGGGACGGGCTTGGTTCCTGGTCAATGTCGCTGGTCCCTCCTGGATCCTTGGATGCCCGTCTCTGGAAGGCTTGGTTGACCTCCGTTGAGCTCCAGCGCCATTTTGGAAACCCCAGTAGGAGAACCTCAATCCCCTTTATTTCCCAGGCTCGACAGCCACATACTGTTCCACCAGCTCACCATTCATCTGCATTTTGGGTGTCCCCCCTTGGAAACCCAGCACTGGACGGCTCAGGGAAGCGTGGACAAAGCGATCCATTACCACACGTTCCACCATCTGGGCAGGGGCACATGTGTCAGGTTGTAGCCACTTTTGAACCAGGTGGACCAGGTCAAACATTTGGGAGCTGGGAGTCTTGTCCCTACGAAATGCCCAGCGGTGCACCCTTTGCGCCCAGACGGCCAAGGTGACTCACAGATGGGCCAATATCTCGGCTTTGAGTTTCCCATACTCCTTAGCATCCTGGGGAGGTAAATCATAGAAGGCTTTCTGGGGTTCACCATGAGATACGGGGTGAGGACCTCAGCCCACTGTTCTGGGGGCAGTTTCTCCCTGTCCTGCTACCCTCTCAAATACAGACAGGAATGCCTCCACATCATCATCCGGGGACATTTTTTGCAGGGCTTCTCTTACAGTCCTCCTTGCCATGGTACTGTCATCTCGGCTTGGGGAAAACGCAGATTTCCTGGTTCTGATGGCGTCCATCAGGAGAGCCATCTGCTGAACTAGGAGCTTGTTAGTCTCCTATTGAGCCCTGTTTGTCTCCTGAAAAGCCTGCTATTGCTGAGCCTGCCTGCACCAGGTCTTAATGAACTCCTCCATGCCTTCAGAGTGTGCTATGTCTTTCACCCAGGACATACAGTCTTAAGCACCAACTTGTTATCACCTGTGCACTTGCACCAAAGCACCAATTGTAGGGGGTTTAGCTCAGTGGCAGTCACGGTAAGTGCAGACACAGGTGGTAAGTTCAGGGCCGGGACCAGGCATTTTGGGGCCCTCGGCGCGTACAGCCAATGGCGCCCCCCCCCCCCACTCCCAAAAAACGGCCCCCCCTCCACACTAAGGGCGACATGTAGGAAGCTCGCCGGGTCGGGGCGCGCTTTTCCGCTAGTTTTCCGGCGAAATCTGCGCCTGATTTATGTCGGCGTCGGGGCACGCTCATACATTCCATGTAAAGCCTGCGCGCCTCGCCAGTGTGTTAGGCGCAGTGCGGGACTTAGGCACAGTGCGGGGCTGCGCCTGAATTCGCCGCCGGGGGTAGTGCGGTCATCCATGCGGGAAAAGTCCGCCCGTCCCCGCCAGTGTGGGGGCGCAGTGCGGGGACTGAGGCGCAGTGCGGGACTTAGGCGCCGTGCGGGCTGCGCCGAAAATCGTTTCCGATGCGAGACAGGCTGGAAAACAGCGAGAAATCATTCCACATGTCGGTGCGGAGTATGAATCAAAAATCGCCTTTATAAAGGCGTTCAACATTTTCAGTAAAAGAGCTGAAACCTTAAAAATAAAAAATACATAAAACAAAATCACTTTCCAAATATCCTAATTCAAGAAATGGATATTGGAAATTTGCGGAAATACAGTAATTCAAATTTTAAAAGCTATTCTCATTGGTCGGCATAAACCGCCAAACAGAATAGGAGCGACATTGAACCATTAAAACCTATGGAGAACTATTGACCAATCAGAATCAAAAGGGGGGACAGTTCAAAATACAGTAAAAATGCAGAAAAGAGCTGATTGGTTGAGCTACGGGGCTTGGCTAGCTCACCAATCAGAATAGGAGCACAAAGACCCATTAAAACCTTGAATTCTATTGCCAATTAAAACATTCTAAGGGCGGAGTTTAAAATAATAAAAAGGCAAAAAATTTAAAAAATAAAAATTTTTACTTTTTTTCGTTGCACCCAGCCAAAAACAAAAAAAGCGGAGCTACTTCCCCCATTGTATTCTTTTTTAAAATCGGGCCATTTTTTAATCTTTTTTTTCGGCCGTCGGCATAGTTTACTTAAAAAAAATCAATTGTATTAAGTGGTAAAATATCTTTCTGAAAAAGAGCTGCAACCTTCCCCCAAAACTCATAAAAATCCCTAACAAGCTTGGCCGAGAACCCCCGCTCAAAAATTTTTGCTAGAGGAATTGCCGGAATAAGGGAATTTTTCCAAAAGGTTTAAGCCTTCCCCCATTGGCGGATTTTAACCCCTCAAAAAGGATAACATGGCCCATTAAACCCCATTGAGTGTTTTGACCAATCAGAAGAGCAACAAAAGACCCCATTTTCCCATGAAATTTGACCTAAATAAAGGCCGGCAGTCAAAATTTTCGTTTAAATTTTTTACAGAAGGAGCTATTGGTGAATAGGGGGTTTTACACCAATCAAAAGGGAGCTTATTTTAAAATTTTATTTGGAATTTTCATTGAAAATTTTTGCGTAGGCCGCCGGCGCAAATTTTTAATTTTATTAATAAAAAAATCATTTTGTTAAGAAAACATTTCACCATAAAACTAAATTTTTGTAAAATAATCTTCAACCCCGACAACGGGGTTTGCGCCGAGAGCCGGCCCCTACCCTGGAACCCAATGGAGAATGCCCCCTGGAAAATACAAGGTAATTCAATTTTTGTTTTAAGCCCCTTTGGGTTTGTTGGCTAATACCAATTAAATGGAACAAAAGTGGCCCTTTTTCCTATGGGAAAAATTTCCCAAAAGAATAGGGTTTTTCGCCCATTATTCCTTTGGAAATTTAAACACTTCCCAAAAAATTAAATACGTAAAACCATGCAATTTAGAGCTGGTTGGGACAAAACGTGTTGGTTTTGGCCAATTTTTTAAAAAGGGTAGCCTTTTCATAAGTTTTCTAAAAAAAAAATATCCGAGCCGGCGCTCGGGATTGCATTTGGCCCTTTTGACCAATGGAAAGCAGCGCGCTCCTATTTTTCTAAAAGCAATCGAATAAAACAGTCTGCCGTTTTTTGTATTTGAATGTCCCCCGGGTTGATTAAAATAATAAAAATTGGGGGTTTGAAAAAAATTTAAACCATAAAACCAATATTCTTTTTTCTTGCAAATACTTTTTGAATTCCTTGTTGATCAACCCATAAAGGGAAAACCCCCATTGGGGGTTTTATGGGGAAATAATTTTGTTTTTCGTATTTTCCCGGGGGAATTTCCAATATCCGATTTATTGAGATTGCGCCGTTCTAGAGTTTTGGAAATTGATTTTTTTTTTTTTATATTTTTATTTTTGAGGTTCAGCTCTTTTCTGACAACTGTTTTTCCCCTTTATAAAGGCGATTTTTTCGGAATCATACTCCTGCTGCACGGAGCGGAGCCCGAGATTTCTGTCCCGATCTTCTATCTGCTTCCTCGCATTTCCGATCCTGCTTCACTTCGCCGCCGCCGGAGCATTTAGAGCAAAATAAACAAGGTCTGCAAGTCGGAGCTGGCTAGAGCTGCACTGCGCCTCGCTTTGCCGACTCCCGAAAGTACAAGCCTCAGAGTTTTCGAGCGCGCCACATCCCGCCCCGGAACGCCTACACCGCGCCCACACCGCGCCCCTTGCCCGCCCCTTCAGGCGGGGCGCAGCTGAAAGTGGCGAACATCGCATCCCTACGTCCGACAGGGGGATTCGGGCCGGGAGGCGCGGTATACGCCAGAAAACAGGCGAAAAGCCCGTTCATACATGTCGCCCTAATTCCTCTCACCCCTGCGCCAGGTCCTGTCACTAATTTTCTGCATATTCCACATAGCTCCAGTCCATCTCCCAGCAGTCACTGCACAATGAAAATCAGCGATGACAAATTTGCTTTTTCAAAATCGCTCCCCTCCGTATGACAGTGTAATACTCCTAAATAACAGTCACCGAATAATCCACCTATACTTGGAGCAAATCTACCAGACGAAGGATTGTTACTAAAAACACTCCTACAAAACCAAGACCCAAAACTATTACTACTTAAGGATAAAATAATCCTGCCAGACCCTGACCCGACCCCCACATGTGACTATCAGTATACACAGCTCTGATTACATATACCACCGCCATACAGTGACCAGATAGTGGTAGATACTAGTTGTATGTAGACGCTCTGCAGAAATATAAGGGATTACACTGCAGTTACATTTAGTGACTCACCGGAGATGTCTTTTCTGATCAGCATCATTCACTTTCCCTTTGCTTCTCCATCCGGTTCACACCTTCTTGCTGATTGTTCCCGGCCAATACTCGTCCCTGCAGATTTGGACACAAATATCTTAGAATCCTCACATTTCTAGTAACTCCTTAATTATAGGTATATAAGTCCCCTCAGTTAGACAGGTATATAGATATGCCCTCTCAGTCAGGCAGGTATATGTATATTGTCCCTTTAGACAGGTAGGTATATAGATATAGGGTCACTCTCAGGCAGGTATATAGACATAGGGTCTCTCTCAGGCAGGTATATAGATATAGGGGCACTCAGATAGGTATATAGATATAGGGGCAATCTCAGGCAGGTTATATAGCTATAGGGGCTCAGGCAGGTATATAGGGGCACACAGGCAGGTATATAGCTAGGGGCCACAGGCAGGCAATAGGGGGGGCTCAGGTAGGCGTATAGGGGCTCAAGCAGCCATATAGGGGCTCAGGCAGGCGTATAGGGGCCACAGGCAGGCGTATGGGGCCACAGGCAGGCGTATGGGGGCCACAGGCAGGCGTATGGTGCCACAGGCAGGCATATAGGGGCCACAGCCAGGCGTATGGAGCCAAGGGCAGGCGTATGGGAGCCACAGGCAGGCATATGGGGCCACAGGCAAGCGTATAGGGGCCACAAGCAGGCATATGGGGCCACAGGCAAGCATATAGGGGCCACAGGCAGGAGTATAGGGGCCACAGGCAGGTGTATAGGGGCTACAGGCAGGCGTATGGGGGCCACAGGCAGGTGTATGGGGCCACAGGCAGGCATATAGGGGCTCAGGCAGGCATATAGGGCCACAGGCAGGCATATAGGGGCCACAGGCAGGTGTATAGGGGCCACAGGCAGGAATATAGGGGCTACAGGCAGGCGTATGGGGCCACAGGCAGGTATATAGGGGCTACAGGCAGGCGTATGGGGCCACAGGCAGGTATATAGGGGCTACAGGCAGGCGTATGGGGCCACAGGCAGGTGTATGGGGCCACAGGCAGGTATATAGGGGCTACTGGCAGGCAAAAATAACAACATTTATACTCACCTTACCTGCGTCCGGGCCGCACGATCCTCTTCGTCCTCTTCAGCCGCGCACTCCTCCGGCTGCTCCTTGTGGGCAGGGCTTGTGAGGCGGTGTGCGCCCGTGTTGGGGCTCTGCTGGCAGCATCGCGATGAAGTGATGTCATCGTGACGCTGCCAGCTGAGCCGCACGGAGCTGCGCCGGGTCCTCAGCGCTATGAGGAACCGGTGGCCCCGCTGTGTCGGCCCTGCGGCTTACCGGAGGATCCAGCGATCCTCCGGTGAGCGGGACCGACACTGTCTGTGGAGCAGGGAGCGCTCGCTCTCTGCTCCGCAGAAGCGGTCAAAGAGACCGCCGGCGGTTCAGGCCCAAGGCAGCGGCCTGGAGCCTGGCGAGGTTCGGGGCCGGGGGGCCCTGCCTGCGCCCCTTAGGGATAGGCAGAGGTAGGCGCCCTAGGCAATTGCCTACCTCTGCCTACCCGTCGTCCCGCCTCTGGGTAAGGTGCAAACATGAGCAAAAGTTTATTGTCTCCTGGACGCCAAATAGCAACAAAACATAGCCACGCTTACGACAGCTTGTGAACAAAACCAGTTCAGACACAGACCTTTCTTCAGGAGCAACAGAAACTTGTACATTAAGGAACAGCCTCACCAGGTCAGTGGCACAGATTCCACAGCAACACTTGGCAGCTTGATGTCTCCACAGCTCACAGGAAGCCTCCAGCTTTGCTCAGACTGTTCCACCCTGAGCTGTGTCAGCTGCCTTATATATGCCTGGTAAGGCCTGGGCTGGAGTATGGGAGCGACCTTCCCACCCGACTCTTCGACCGCTCCATAAAAAACCCGGACCCGAACTAACACAATAACAAATGGTCATAACATCGCTGACAACAAGCGGTGATACATACCTCCCATCAACCACTCTACCCCTTGGTCTCTTACAATATATATATATATATATATATATATATATATATATATATATATATATATAATATATATATATATATATATATATATTATATATATATATATATATATATTCATATATCATTTATCATATTTAATCGTCAATTATTGTATGCTGCTGTTTTCGTCTCCTTTCATTAGGTAACGAGACCATCTCATTTTACTATGGGGCCCTATGGATTCTAGTTATGCCCCTGAAATTGCCTGACAGTTCTCACAATGAGGCACTGTTCCTAGTTACAGCATTTGGTTAGGCTGACAGTTTTGGCTGCGGTAACCCAGACACTCTGGTTCTACTTTTCTCTAGTATTTTCCCTGGCTTCTTCTCTAATTACTCAACATTAGTAATAAGAGGAGGCTGTCCTTCACTCGCTGCATTCTGTGCCTATTCATCATCTTTCTCTATGTGAAAGAGGAAGAAACCACGGAGGGCGCCCTTGCTCCTTATAGCGAATAATCAAGAAATATTGGTGAAATACATTTGTATGTAACGATAAACTCACCTAGTACAGTTGTGCGACTATTTTAGAGGCACAACTCTCGTAAGCACATGTAGAACACAATTCAGATTCATCTGCGGCAGCCGTGGAACTCGTCTCCAAAACCACAAAATATGTGGCAGCGGGCATGGACCATAAGAACTCAAAGAAAAAAGTAGCTCCCGGCGCTCATCTGTTTTAAAACTTCAGGAGATACAGGGAGTTTTAAGAAAAAGGATGTTTAATACATAAACAACTCATAAAAAGGTTATACACCCTTGACAAACATACAAAAATTAAAATCACTGACGACGCGTTTCTCGCCGAAACCGGCGCTACCTCAGGAGTTGTGATTCCTGGGGTAGCGCCGGTTACGGCGAGACACGCGGCGTTAGTGATGTGCATTTTTGTATGTTTGTCAAGGTTTATAAACCTTTTTATGAGCTGTTTATGTATTAAACATCCTTTTCCTAAAACTCCCTGTATCTCCTGGAGTTTTAAAACAGATGAGCGCCGGGAGCTACTTTTTTCTTTGAGTTCCTATCATCTTTCTCTATGTCATAGAGATCGCTCTACCACCTGCTAGCCCCCTTGTCCTAAAGCTAGCCGCATAACACAAGAGAATTGTAATTCTTGTTGCTATGTTGCCAACCGCATGGAAACTCAAAACCTTTCACAAAGAACAGCATGGACACAAAAAAACATCATATGTACTTGTTAATTATGTCACAACATGGGAGTAGCTATGCGGTGGTGTAGAGGTAGCAGTTGCTACCAGGCCCTGCACCCAGAGGGGGGCTCTTACATAAGAATACACTGGTATTGTAAATGACACACGATAGCCTAGGGTCCCATTTCACATTTTGTATTAGAACCCTGGAGCTCATATCCATCATTACCTATACTTTGTTACCATGGCCCTGGACACCTTTTGTCGCTCTGTATTTCCTGTGTCCAGTTTTGCCAAAGAGCCATGAAATAAGTGTCTTATATTAATTGGTGGAAAGAGTCCTCATCCTTACTCTGAACAGTATCTCATAAATAGCATTCATTCCTATCAGAAATCCTATCAAATGTAATATAATTGTAGGATCTCATAGCTTTCCTGAATAAATCTAAAAAAGGTCTTTTGCCCTGTAATTTTTTCTTAGGGTTAGACACAAATACCTTAATCAATGCTAGATTTAACCCCATTGTCATGTAGTATCTAAAGTTAAATTAGGAGAATGTAAGACGTCTCAGAAAGGAAACATCAATCATGGTCCCAAAAGTGGTCTGTTGTTGAGAGGTTGAGTGTTGAGTTTGCAGTGTATGTAGTATTACCAAGAGCACTTCAGGAATTAAATAAATAAGTAAATAGAGAAAATGCTTCTTGGAAGGGACCTTGGACCAGCTTGTCTAATCCTATAGGCCTTGTAGTGCTCATCAGTATTGAATTAAAAGCATTGGTAATTTATGTTCCCTTTTCATAAACCACTGTAAAGATAAAGTGGAAGACCCCTTTTCGTAGAAAGAGACAGAAGAGGGTGCTTAGCAACAATATGATTATAAGGAATAAAATGAATTGTAAACGTTCACATAACCACATTAACATGGCTTAATTGTGGACAAATAGAATTACATTTCCATAGTTGATTGTGTGACATTCCTAAATAAATTGACCAGAATGGCTTTTTGTACTTATTACGGAGTCTCTGAAGAGGTTGCAGAAAATAATCTGGGTCACGGACCCTTTGTAAAATAAACAAAGTTCCTATTTACTTGCTATGTATAAACAGCTACTCACCATGCCTTGTTTCTCAGCAGGGGAACTACTTCCAGATAAAAACACAGTCCTGATTGGCATCATCTAGTATCCAAGGAAACAACATAAGTACCTCTCGTACTGTGAGCTTTTCTTCTACGAGATTTTGAAGCAGAGTATTGAATAAGTAAGTGTTATTATTTAATAATTATACAGGAATTTCTTTTCACAGGACCGCAATGTGGGAACAGGTTCTGTATTGTTAGAATCATCATAACAAAAACCAAATGTTTTCATCATACTTCATAAAATTATGTGTTTGTTCTCAAGCAATCCATCAGTTCACTTTCTGAAACATAACACAACCTCCCAAAGTCTTGATGAACAGGGCAGCATGCAGGGAAAATATACCCCCAGAACCATGTATTTAGTTTCATACATCACAGAAAAGTATTGTGCAGTTAACTCTTAGAATTAACATAGACAAACGGACTTTCCTCTGGAAGTAAGTGGAACTTAGTATGCCGGGACAGCCGACCGGGATATTCCATCCTAATAGCACCATTTTTGAAAGATTGACCAGATAGTGTAAAATTCAAGTTTATACTCCAAAAAATAAAATCAACCTAATCTCATTGTGAACCTTTTAGACATCTGTATTAAGAGAAAAAAAAGGATTTTTTAAAGGAATCACCACCTTTACAAACATTTGGGGTAACATGTCCCAACACACCAATGCCAGTTTCTTGGTCTATTTTGCGGCAAAGCCACTTTTGACTCCATATTCTCAATGTAAATTAACTGTCATACACCAAAACTAGATGCATTATACGCCAGGCACAATACTTTGTAATGCACCTAAATATGGCGCGCTGTGCGCCCCCGTTGCGCAATGCATATGTCGGGCAATGCGTCTTGATAGGCGCATTACATATTATTATTATTATTTATTTTAAATGCCATTGATTCCAGGGCGCTGTACATTCGAGGGGGTTACATACATAACATAAGTCAAATGAGTACAATGATAAGTGATTAATGACAATTGGCTAATTGGCTAATGACAATACTACCAATGATATGCTATGGGCCGCGAGTTGCGCAATGCGCCTTTTTTGCCGTGATTCGCCTTTTAGGCGCAATGCGCCTTTTTAGGTGCAATGCGCCTTTTAAGGCGCACTAAGTTTTCTATGCAAGGTATTCCTGACGCCAGATCTTTGGAAGGATCGGACTTTCGGGCGCACTTTACACTGATTTAATGTGCCTAAAACTGGCGTGGAAACACCACTTTTCTGACATCTCACCCTTGGTTTGGTAAGAGATTGATGTCAGACAGCTCTTAGACCTATACATAATGAGAGAAATAGCTGGCAGTAAAACAAGTGTTTGGTCGTCAGCTGTTTTAGGTGTGTGGCCATCTTAAAAGGGTTTTCTCACTACAACGATTAGCTTCTAACATGGAGGAACAGATAATTGAAGACTTTTTCTAAATACATTGTTCTTTTGATAATGCCCTGATCAGGAGATAAGATACATTTTATCAGCTCTGAGTGCACACAACTGTCTCTAGGTTACCATCCATATCTCCATTCCTGATTAAACAGAGAGCAAGGAGTGAAGTCCTCATGGTCAGAGGGAACAGAGTCTTTATCTCTAGCAAGATTAGATTGCTTACCTTTGAAATGTAATTTTTTTTCACCTGGGAGGTCCTGTAGCTTTGTTTACTTACACATTAAATCTCCTGCACGTATGTCACGTATGTCTCTGTAATGCTCAGCTAGGGATAGTAGAGCTGATATATTAATCACTGCAGTAGAACTATCCACTGGCTAGACAATATGAGGCGTGAACCTGTCTGTGACTCTGTGAAACTGCATGGTGAGAAAACCCCTTTGAGTGCTTCTTCATGTATCAGGATTAGTTAGGTAAAGTAATCCTTTAACTTCTAATCATCTCTAAGAGTGGTTATACTCTTAAAGGTAATGTCTTCTTTTTTTGCTAATTAAAACCAGTCACTGATACATATCTATTCTTTTCAACATAACTGTTTTTATTTTCTGATTGTAGGAAGTAGCTTTTCTACACATTGTTATGTAAGCAGTCAACTTGTCTGAGCAGCTTTTAACAACCTTTAGGATATGCTTTATAATGGATACATGGACATGGATCAAGGATCCTGTGAACAGAGGCTGATTCATTGATTTCTATGGGAGAGTTTTCTAGCCATGCTCTGTGAACTGAAATGATAATGAGGAAAATGTTGAAAGGTAATCTATCCACAATAGGACGTGTTAGACTATTATTAGGCTTAGCGGCTAAAGCAGTGATGGTGAACCTATGACACACATATTAAAGCTGGCACATCCAGACATTTTGGATGACACGCTTTGAGCCATCTCAATCAACTCAGTTTTGGATGGGCCCACCAGGGAGTCGGTGAAAGCTCTGGTGGGCCCCGAGCTCTATGTCAAATTTCCACATAGTAGGGAAGAGGCTAGCTATCAGTTTATCCTGCCACTTGCTTTCACTGACCAAGCGACGCAGCAGCAGGTGCATCTCCTTCATCTCCCCATCTCCTTATGATATTTACAGCCAGTGAAGATGCGGCTTGCTGATTTCCAATCTCCAAAGGGCTGTTCCCGTGTGTGTACAGTGCTGAGGCAGAAGAGAGAAGCAGAAACGCTGGCTTAAATAGATCATACACACAGCCCTCTCTCCATGTATCCAGGTCTCCGGATCAGGAGCGTGGCCAGGTAAGAGACGAGCGTGACCAGGTAAGAGATGCTGGGCACCGGCAGGGGGATGAGCGAGCCTGTGCCCCGAGGTACAGGACGCAGCTCCGCTCAGCAGTGGGGCATGGACACGCCTGTGACCCAGGACGAGGGTCGCAGGGGCGTCCGTGACAGCACCCTTCCCCTTAAGCCCCCCCTCTTTCTGGAGTGGAGGAATTTCTGGATGATATTGCGGTCCAGGATATTCTCCTCCGGCTCCCAAGAACTTTCCTCACGCCCGAACCCCTTCCAGTCAACAAGAAAATATCGTTTCCCCCTAGTCCTCCTCATACCAAAGATTTCTTTGACCACAAAGACATTAGAGGCATCAGCCACAGACGAGAGAGGGAAATGCCTTCCGGAAAAACGATTCAGAACCAGGGGTTTTTTAGTAACGAGACATGAAAGGAGTTCGGGATGCGCATGGTGGGTGGGAGCCGGAGTTTATAGGCCACCGGGTTTATGCGCCTAAGGACCTCAAAAGGTCTCAACAAGCGGGGTCCCAGTTTGTAGGTTGGAATCTTGAGGCGGACAAATTTGGCCGACAGCCACACCTTGTCACCCGGGGAGAAGACCGGAGGGGGACTTCTTCTTTTGTCTGCTACCTTGTGCGCTCAGAAGAGGGGCAGGGATTTGGCGGTCGGGGCCCAGATGGTCTCATTCCTGGCCCCTAAATGCCCCCGGGAAACCCTCGAGAGGATGCCAGGGGGAAAAAGGTGGGGGGGGATGCAACCGTCCGTGTAAAAGGGAAAATGGCCCCACGGTTTTCCCAAAAAAAGGGGGAAATTATATGAAAATTCTGACACGGAAGCAAGTTGGCCGCATCTTGTCAGCCGAACAAAAGTGGCGCAGGAAACACCCCAAAAAAACCGGGTTGACTTCTCCACCGGGCCCATTATCTGGGGGTATATGCAGAGGAGAAGCAAGCTTCACCTGGATTTTGAAAACAAAGGTCCGCCAGAATTAGAAACAATTGCCCCCCCCCGAACCGAGACGATTTGCAGAGGGAGACTGTGCAAACGAAAAATGTGGAGAAAAAATAGTTCGGCCAGACGCGGGGCAGAAGGCAGGCCTGACAAAGGGACAAAATGTGCCAGTTTGGAAAACCGATCTGTGACCACCCAGACAACGGTATTACCGGACAAAGGGGGAAGATCGGTTATAAAGTCCATCGCCACGTGAGACCATGGTTGCGTAGGGATGGGCAGTGGGTGCAAGAGCCCCGCTGGTTTGTGACGAGGTGTCTTGTTGCGGGCACAGGAGGTACACGACTCGACGAATTCCTTGACATTTTTAGCGAGGTCCTGCCACCAATAGAACCGAGAGATCAGGAGAAACGTCTTGCGAGCACCGGGATGCCCGACCACCAGTGAGCAGTGTCCCCACTTCAGGATACGCCTACGGAGCGCAGGACGAACGTATGTCTTCCCCGGCGGGACGTTTCGGAGGTCGACAGGAGCTGCGGAGACAAGACGTTCTGGGGGAATTATGTGCTCTGGGGTCACTTCTTCACCCACCACGTCAGAGGCATGAGAGAGGGCATCAGCCTTCATGTTCTTTTCAGCAGGACGGAAGTGGATCTGAAAATTTAAGTGGGAGAGGAAGAGCGACCACCGAGCTTGGCGTGGATTGAGTCGCTGAGCCGTCTGGAGGTACTGGAGGTTCTTGTGATCGGAATAGATACAAATGGGATGCCGAGCTCCTTCCAGCAGATAACGCCACTCCTCCAAAGCCAGTTTGATGGCCAATAACTCCCCGTCTCCGATAGTGTAATTCTTTTCCGCCGGCGAGAATGTCTTGGAAAAGAAGCCATAAGTGACCGTTTTGCCTGTGGGCCCCTTTTGCGTGAGGACTGCTCCAACTCCCACTGAAGAGGCGTCTATTTCAAGCGAGAAGGGTTTTGCGGGGTCTGAACGCATCAGGAAAGATGCAGTGGACAAGGCAGTCTTCAGCTTGGAAAACGCTTCTTCGGCCTCAGTGGGCCAGCTACGTGGATTTGCGTGTTTCTTCGTAAGGGCCACAATGGGAGCCACCAGCGTGCAGAAATGGGAGATGAACTGCCGGTAATAATTTCAGAAACCCAGGAATCGCTGTATGGCCCGAAGGCCCACTGGGCGTGGTCATTGCAATACGGCCGGCAATTTTGCTGGGTCCATCCGTAGGCCTTGGTCCGAGATGATATAGCCTAGAAATGGAAGGCTAGTTTGATGAAAGAGGCATTTCCCTAGCTTGGCATACAGGCGGTTAGCTCGTAGACGCCGCAGTACCTGGCGTACGTGGACGCGATGAGTCTCTAGATCAGGGGAGTACACCAAGATGTCGCCCAGGTAGACCACAACACAAGTATATAGTAGATCCCTGAAGACATCATTCACGCACTCCTGGAAGACTGCTGGCGCATTACACAGTCCAAATGGCATGACCAGGTATTCAAAGTGCCCGTCCCTGGTGTTGAAGGCCGTCTTCCATTCGTCACCCTTACGGATTCGGACCAGATTGTAGGCTCCCCTCAAATCCAGCTTGGAGAAGATCTTTGCACCCCTAAGACGGTCAAAGAAGAATCCCACACCAGTGGGAGAAGAGGACTTTCGTATAAACCCCTTCTGGAGATTCTCCCGTATATACTCCGACATAGCTTTTGTCTCAGGAACGGACAAGGGGTAGACTCTGCCCCGAGGAGGACTGGTACCTGGCAGTAAGTCAACGGCAGCCCGTATGGGATGATAGGAGGAAGACTCTCGGCTCACGGAGGGTCGAGCGGGAGCAGGAAAGCACTGGGCGAGGTACCACCAAACAGCGACTCCGGCAGTTAGGACCCCAGCGGGTTACTTCTCCAGACGACCAGTCCAGCGTAGGAGTATGGAGCTGTAGCCAAGGAAGCTCGAGGAGGACCGCCGAAGAGGAGCGAGGCAACACGTAGAAGGAGATCTTTTCCTTATGTAGGGCCCCTAAGTGGAGGGACAGCGGTTTGGTGATAAATCGTATGGAGTCGCAAAGCAGCTCCCCACTGACCGAGGAAATCACCAGCGGCTTTTCCAGGTGGAACAACGGGAGACGATACTGCATCACTAGAGACTGGTGGATAAAGTTCCCGGCAGAGCCCAAGTCCAGGAATGCCGAGACTTGAAACGAGAGTCCAACATCCATCACGAATTTGTACTGGCATCATCAGGCTCAGAGAGGAGGAATTTGCACCTAGGAACGCCTCTCCCACAGAACCTAGGTGCGGGAGTTTCCCGCATGCTTGGGACGTTGGGGACAATTCCTCCGAAAGTACTCTGGGCTGCCACAGTAGAGGCACAGATTCTTTTGCCGGCGCTGGGCCAACTCCTGCTCTGTGAGTTGAAGGGCCCATCAACTTTTCAGGGCTCCTCAGTGGGAGTTGGTGACGGATACGCAGGGGGCCACTGGAACACAGGTGCCAGGCGTGGGAACCGACGAGGACGGGCTAACTCACGCTCTTGCCGGAGCTCTTCTTCCCTTTCGGTGCAGCGCACATCGATGCGGGTGGCCAACCAGATCAAGTCGCTGAGGGAAGATGGGATGTCTCTCGCGGCCAACACATCCTTAACTCGGCTAGAAAGTCCCTTCTTAAAGGTGGCGCACAGGGCGGCCTCGTTTCAAGTTAGTTCCAAAGCTAAGGTGCGGAACTGCACCGTGTAGTCTCCTACGGACGAATCCCCCTGGTGCAGGGTTATGAGGGCTGTCTCAGCGGAGGATGCACATGCTGATTCCTCAAACACGTTGCGGAATTCCCTGAGGAAGGACTGTAGGTCCGCCATTACGGGATCGTTCCTGTCCCACAAAGGTGTGGCCCATGCCAGGGCCTTACCGGAGATCAGGCTAACCACGAATGCCACCTTTGAACGTTCGGACAGGAACTGGTCGGCCATCAGCTCCACGTGAATCGAACATTGGGTGACGAATCCCCTGCACAGTTTCGGGTCTCCATCGAACTTAGACGGGAACGACAGCCGGAGCTTGGGGCCCACCGGGACCAGAGGAACCGCCGAAGCTGGAACAACCACGGGAGGCGTTGGAGGTTGCTGCTGGGTGGTGATGAGCTGCTGCTCAAGTGGACAACGGGGTTCAGTTGCTTCGCCTGTTGACCCAGTTGCTGTGACTGCTGGGCAAAAATTGAATCGTTAGGTCCGCCACCTAGGCAGTGGCACCTTGGCGGGATCCATGGCCAGATCTTACTGTAACGGTCTGCGGTAGTGGATCCGCTGGACCACCGCAAGCGATGGTGGAAGCCCACACCAGGGAGCGGAATCTAAGTAGGTCCCGGTTTTCATCAGAGCCCGCCGCATGGACTTGCTGCGGCGGGAGTCTACCAGGTCGCTTCCACTGGCGGAACTTGCTTGCGGTGGCGGCCAAGGGTAGGCGAGGTACAAATACGTCAGGCAGGCTCGTAGTCAGGAACAGGCTGGAAGGTCAGGGCAGGCGGCAGAGACTCGTGGTCAGGAACGTAGGCAAGAAGGTACAGTACACATTAATCAGGACAAGGCAACAGGAACGCTTTCTCTAAAGGCTATAGGCACTAAAGATCCGGTGAGGTCACCAGGAAGAGGCAGGGTTAAATAGGGGCAGTGGCCAGCAATAGTCAATTACCGGTGCGCTGGCCCTTTAAATCTAACACTGCCGGCCCGCGTGCGCCCTAGGGAGCGGGGCTGCGCACGCAGAGGGACAAAGGCAGCCGGAGCAGGAGCGTGGCCAGCTAAGAGATGCTGGGCACCAGCAGGGGGATGAACGAGCCTGCGCCCCGAAGTACGGGACGCAGCGCCACTCAGCAGTGGGGCACGGAGGCGCCTGCGACCCGGGACGAGGGTCGCAGGGGCGTCCGTGACAGTGTGGAACCCGGTATATGTTTTCCAGACCCTTCCGTAAACATGGAGTTGTGCCTTTGTCAACATACATGCGCATCTACAAGAAGGGCAACATTGCGTGCATTAAAGCTATGGGCACCATACAAAAAGGCATGCCACACAAATGCTATCATGGCAAGACTGGCAGGATCTACAATGTTACACTGCATGCTGTGGGTATAATTGTGAACAAGCAGATCAAGGGTAAAATCCTTGCCAAAAGAATCATCGTCCGTGTGGAGCTCATTCACCACTCTAAGAGCAGAGATAGTTACTTCCAGCGCGTCAAGGAAAACAAGAGGAAGAAAAAGGAAGCCAAGGAGAAGGGCATCTGGATGGAACTGAAGTGTAAGCCAGTTGAACCAAGAGAAGCTCACTTCGTCCGCACTCATGAAAATTAACCTGAGCTCCTTGAGCCCATTCCCTACAAGTTTATGGCATACTGCCACAATATCCTTTGCAGAATATTCCATTGTTGCTTAAGCATAAGAATGTGATGGTGCTATGTAAGGCTTTTTTGAATTTTATATGGAGGGGCAAGCGCTCTCGTATAGGCAGAAATTTCTCAAGCACTACCTGGGTCTTGACTGGCTCCTGAGGAAGGCTCAAGGTCTTAGCTCACACTTCCAGCATTTGCACCCTGCTTCGGCCTGATTGTCAGCGTTGCAGCGTCATCTGGGCTTCCCCGTCAACCGTCTGATATGCGATGTGGCAACACACTGAAATTCCAGCCTCTACATGCTCCAGCGATTGTGGCAGCAGCGTAATGCCATTATGCAGTATGAAGCGTCGCATGGCCTGACTAGCAGTGATGCAGACCTCGGGGTGTTGACCCATAGAGAGTGGAACAGGTGAAGGATCTCTGCACCATCCTTTGGGAGTTTTGAAGAGGCCACCAAAATGGCAGTCAGGACGATGGCAAATTTTCAGCATTGACCATTGTAGTCATATTTTTACTGGAACAAGCGTTAGGCACTCTGCGGCAGCAGATCCCAGCAGTGATGGAGGAGGAGGAGAAGGATGCGGACACAGAGCCTTACTTGCTGACTGTTTTCCAATTCTATAGGTCTTCTTTAGGTGGTGGTTCTAAGTCCAGGGCAGGTGCAGGACGGCAGTTCAGCTCACAAAGTACAGTGCATGAGGCTAGCCAGGGCTCTGGTGACAGTCAGGATGAGGAAGTGAGGGGGCGGAGTGGATGTCACCGGTAGCGAGTACCCTTCAGTGGTAAGACGTTGGCACAGATTACAGGAGGGGGAGGAAGATGTGGTTAGTTCTCCTCGACCCCGAGGCTTGAGAGATCCTAGCAGCATCTCACACAATGAGTGGTTGGATGCTACATTACCAGCAGCATGATCCACGCATCAAGGCAATCAAAATGAACAGTGATTACTGTGTGGCCACCCTCTTTGATCCACGTTACAAGACAAAAGTGAGCAATTTCCTTCCACCCACACAAATTGACAGTAGAAAGCAGTAATTTGAGACAGTGCTCATTGACCAACTCGAGACATCTGTTGCGTCTTCCTCACATTCGAATGTCACGGTGGAACAAAGTCAGCAATGTGCCAGCAGCAGAATGGCAAATAGCAGCAGCAGGCAGTGTGGCAGAAGCCTACTGGGTGATATGTTTCACTCGTTTGTTACCACCTCACCAACACGTGCAAGGCAGTGCAGCATTCAGACACACAGAGACCGCCTTAAAAGTATGGTCCATGAATACCTACGGCTCAACCTCAACATTTTTGGACTTGGTCTGGACCCATTCGATCTCTGGGTGTCAAAAATGGATGAATGGCCTGAGCTTGCTCGGCACACCATAAAAGTTTTATCATGCCCGGCAGCCAGCATTATCTCGGAATGAACATTCAGCACAGCTGGCGGGGTGATAACTGACAAACATATCCGTCTTTTCCCTGAGAATGTGGATCGTTTGACATTTATCAAAATGAATCAAGCGTGGGTCTCTGACGATTTTGTTGCCCCATTTGCCAATGTCACCGAATAGTATACTGTAGCACGTCTTCTTCACAATGTGATATACACATTTCATCAGTCATCTATTAACATCAGTCATCAGTCAGTCTGCCGTAAGTCATTTAATAATGGCTGGAATGGCTATTTAAGTGTGCACATAGGTCATTCATGACTTTAGTCATTCAGTGCAACACCCATCAAAGTGCAACCCCAGAAAGTGTATGCAGAATTAATACCAGAATGGAAACCAGAAGTGAACCAAAGGTAACCAAGACCTTTCCCAGCTCCTCACCCACACCAACAGCCAATATGCACCTCTCTGTCACAATAATCAAAGCATCCCTAATCATCAAGCTCCTTGTCTCCCCTCAGACACCCACGCTGGGTAATGGATTCCATATCTCCCCCTCTGCCCTCACACCTGACCTCTATTCTTCACCTCTTCCACAACATTAAGACCTTTCTCACAAAACCCACACAACCACCTTTTGCTCTATCCCACACACACCTCCTCATGCTCTCCCTGCTTCTCCTCGCTGCCGGGGACATTTCTCCCAATCCTGGGCCCCCTCAGCGCATCCCCACTGTGGTTTCAGGCATCTCTTATCGACCAAGCAGCACACACTCCATCAACCGCATAAACCTCAAACCCATCCCCCTCACCTCTGCTGTACCTATCCCCCTGTCTGGAGCTTTCTGCAATGCCCGTTCTGTGTGCAACAAGCTTCCCTTTATCCATGACCTCTTCATCTCTCGCAACCTAACCTTCCTTGCACTAACAGAAACCTGGCTGTCACCTTCTGACACAATCTTCCCTGCTGCACTCTCTTACGGCGGGCTTCAGTTTACCCACACCCCCCGCCCTGGAAGTAAACATGGCGGATGTGTCGGCCTTATTCTGTCAGATACCTGCTCCTTTGTCCCCATTCCACCACTACCTTCCCTCTCTCTTCCCCTCATTTGAGGTGCACTCTGTCCGCATCTACTCCCCCTCAAACCTCCAAGTGGCTGTTGTCTACCGAACCCCGGGCCCTGCCACCACCTTCCTTGACCACTTTGCTTTCTGGATCCTCCACTTTCTTTCCACCGACATCCCCACTATTATCATGGGAGATTTTAACATCCCATTTGATACACCCCACTGCACTACTTACAAACTCCTGTCACTCTCCTCCTCCTTTGACCTCTCCCAGTGGACCTCTGGAGCCACTCATAAAGATGGACACACACTGGACCTCATCTTCACCCACCTCTGCCCCCTATCTAACCTCTCAAACTCTCCTCTCCCTATCTCTGACCACAACTTGCTCACCTTCTCCTCCATCTCCACTCCACCTGCCCCTCCTGCACCAAATCTAGTACACCCACACAGGAACCTACAAAACCTCAACCCTCACACTCTCTCTGACTCTCTTGCTCCCCTCTCTACCATATCCTCATTTTCTGATCCAGACGCAGCCACCACATTCTATAACCACACAATCACCTCCACTCTTGACACGGTCGCCCCTCTCACACACAACAGAATTCGAAGAATCAACAGACAACCTTGGCGCACAGACTCCACCAAACAGCTGAGGTGAGCGTCCAGAATTGCTGAACGCCGCTGGAAGAAAACCCGCTCCACTGAGGATCTCGCCTTATACAAACAATCACTACAAACATTTAAATCTGCACTCACCTCAGCCAAACAAGACTATTTCACCACTCTCATATCCTCCCTGTCCCACAACCCCAGACAACTTTTTAACACCTTAAACTCTCTCCTGCATCCACCTACACCTCCTCTCCATCTTTCCTCTCAGCAGATGATTTTGCAACTCACTTCCAAAACAAAATAAATCTCATCAGACAAAGCTTCACCCTGCAGTCCCCTCAGCTTAACTCTATCCCTGCAGTGCCCCCACAGCCCACCTCTACACCTGCTCAACACTATTTCGCCCTAACTTGCTTCTCTCCTGTCACTCCTGACAAGCTCACCTCTCTACTGTCTAAATCGAACCTCACCACCTGTAGTCTTGACCCACTGCCATCCCACTTCGTCCCTGACCTTAGTGTTGTTATCATCCCATCCCTCACCCATCTCTTCAATCTATCATTAACCTCTGGCATCTTCCCTTCCTCCTTTAAACATGCTACCATCACCCCCATCCTTTAGAAATGATCTCTCGACCCCTCCTCACTGTCCAACTATTGCCCCATCTCACTGCTTACATTTGCCTCTAAGCTCCTTGAGCAACACGTCCATCTTCAACTGTCATGCCATCTCTCCACCAACTCTCTCCTTGACCCGCTGCAATCTGGTTTCCGACCACAACACTCTACTGAAACCGCCCTAACAAAGGTCACCAATCACCTAATAATTGCCAAAGCCTCACGCCAGTACTCTGTGCTTCTCCTCCTAGACCTGTCCTCTGCCTTTGACACTGTCGACCATTCACTCCTCTTACACATCCTCTTCTCCTTCGGCATCACAGACTTGGCCCTTTCCTGGATCTCCTCGTACCTCACCGATAGAACATTCAGCGTCTCACCACCTCCTCCTCTCGCCCGCTGTCTGTTAGTGTCCCCCAGGGGTCAGTCCTTGGTCCACTACTCTTCTCTATCTACACTCTTGGTCTGGGTCAGCTCATAGCATCACATGGTTTTCAATACCACCTATATGCTGATGACACCCTCTACTACACCCTCTACATCTCTGGCCCAGATGTCACCTGCCTACTTGCCCGGATCCCTGACTGTCTTTCGTCCATATCCTCACTCTTCTCCTGCCGCCTCTTAAAACTAAGTGTGGAGAAAACTGAATTTATTATCTTCTCACCATCCCACTCTATTCCTCCACCTGATCTCTCTATTACTGTCAATGGCTACACTCTCTCACCAGCACCACAGGTCCGCTGCCCTCCCCTCTGCCTGCCACCTCCACCTGAAAAACATCTCCAAAATCCGCCCATTCCTTAACTCTGAAAGCACAAAAATGCTTGTCCACGCCCTTGTCATCTCACGCCTAGACTATTGCAACATCCTTCTTTGTGTCCTCCCATCTAGCACTCTCGCTCCCCTCCAAACCATCCTTAACTCTGCTGCCTGTCTGATTCACCTCTCTCCTCACTACTCCCCTGCCTCTCCCCTCTGCCTATCCCTTCACTGGCTGCCCATTGCCCAGCGAATCCAGTTCAAGCTAGCAACCTTGACCTACAAGACTCTCCATAACCTCTCCCCTCCATACTTATCTGCCTTAATCTCTAGTTACCTCCCCTCACGCAACCTCCGGTCCTCACAGGACCTTCTTCTCTGCTCTCCTCTATTAGCTCTTCACATAACTGTCTCCAAGACTTCTGCCGTGCTTCCCCCACACTCTGGAACTCACTCCCCCAACACATCAGACTCTCTCCCTCTCTCACTAGCCTCAAACGCAACCTGAAAACTTACCTCTTCAGGATTGCCTATAACAAACATTTAACAGTGTTGCACTGCTCCACCCCACAAACATGTCTGCCCCTCACTTTCTGTCTCGTCCCTCCTGCCCTGTACACTGTAATCCCACACGGGCAGGGCCCTCTCTCCCTCTGTACCAGTTGTTAGTCACTTATTGTCACTTTGTAATTGTTTGACCATTGTTATTTATGTACCCGCTTTAAATATACAGCGCCCTACTTCCTATTTTTTTAACATATTTGTGGGCCCCTTTCCGATTAGGGCCCGTGACAGGAGTACTACCCGTACTGCCGTGTTAGCACACCAGGTGGTAGCAGCTGCTATGGGGCCCTGCATTCTGAGGTGTCCCAAAAGCCCCTTTGATACATGAGAAGACACCGGTATTGGAAATGGCACATAGTAACTGGCAGGGGTGCCAACAGGGCAGTACTCTTGTAAGGCACCCTAATCAAAAAGGGGCCCAGTGATATGTTAAAAAATAGGAACTAGTAATGGGGGGGGGGCATTTGATTTAGATGCATGGGGTCCTGAAACGCTTAATAGATGACTGATGCCAGCCCTGTCTACCAACGCACCCCTTATAACTACGGCCCTGCGAGCTGAACCTCCATGTTCCCCGGTAGGATGTTCTTGCTGCCACCACATATATGACATGTTCTTGGGCCCTGCAAAAAGTGATAGGGGCCCTTGCCAGTTACCATGTGCCATTTCCTGCATCGGCGTCTTCTTACGTGTCAAAGGGACCCCGTAGCAGCTGCTAGCACTGCACTTTGTATAGCTACACAGTCCTCATCTTTTCAGTTAGCCATTGAAAGGAACAAATTATTTTAGCCTGTGCATATTTTTCTGTGACTCTTAGAGCCAAATTATCTTCATTAATTTTTTCCACGTATCCATTTTACTGTTCTTCTATTGACTTCAATCTGGTTCGAAATTTGAGTTCTAGTTTGACTAGAACTTCAAGGCAAATGTCTCAAATTTCAAGGTTCTACTTAAACTTGAACTTTTTGGTGTTCGCTCATCACTAGTACATACCAGTGTACACAGGGTCTGCAGACTGTATATTGCCACCATACAGGGACCATATAGTGGTACATACCAGTGTACACAGGCTCTACAGACATATAAGTAATTACACTGGGGTGACATCTTGTGACCCACAGGTAACTTTTCTCTAACTAGTTGTTGACTTTCCCTTTTGTTCTGCATCTGGTCCAAACCATCATGATGCCTTCTCCTGGCCACCAGTCGTCCCTGCAGATTTGGACACAAATATCTTAGAATACTCACTTTTCAAACATCTCCCTCACTGTCCCCCAGCTTCAATGTCCCCAAAACTTCCCAGGGGTGGGAGAGTTGGCCATTACTTAGAGGTCCAGTCTCCTAGAGGGATGGGAAGGAACAGAGGATTCACCTCCTGGAGATTGTGTTACAGTTGTGGCCTGTACCCCTCAGAATCATATTATTAGGTAGGTAGACCCCCAGTAAATAGGATGGTAGGCTCTAGTGGGGGTAGGAAGGAAGTAGTTAGACCACAGGTAGGTAGATCGGCCCCAGTTAGGTAGGTAGGCTACAGGTATGTAAGTAGATTGGCCCTAGGTAGGCAGACAACAGGTATGTAAGTATATTGGCCATAGGTAGGCAGTAGATAGGCCTCAGGTAGGCAGCCTCCATGTAGATAGGCAAACTGTAGGAAGGCCCCAGGTAGCTTAGTAGGTGGTTGCTAGGCCCCAGGTAGATAGGTAGGTAGGTAGACAGTAGGTGGACCACAGGTAGGCTGTAGGTGGGCCACAGGAAGCTAACTAGGTAGGCTATAGGTAGGGCCCACATAAATATGTAGGTAGGCAGGCTATTGGTGGGCCCAAGGTAGCTAGGCTATAGGTGGGTCATTCATAGGTAGGTAGATAGGCTATAGGTGGGGCCCACATAGGTTGGTAGATAGGCTATAGGTGGGGCCCACATATGTAGGTAGGCAGAGAGGCTATAGCTGGGTTCCACATAGGTAGGTATGTATATAGGGCATAGGGGGGCCCATGTTGGTAGGTAGGTACAGTATATAGGCTATAGGGGGCTAACATAGACATGCAAACTTTAGGGAGGCTATAGGGGACCCACCTAGGCAGGCTTTAGGTAGGCGATAGGGGGTCCAACATAGGCAGGCAGGCTTTCGGTAGACTAAAGGGGGCCCCACATAGGTCGCCCGGATTTAGGTAGGCTATAGGGGCCACACATAAGCAGGCAGACTTTAGGTAGGCTACAGGGGCCCCACATAGTTAGGCAGGTTTTAGTTAGGCTGCCTCCAAGATCCACCGATGCGACAAGAGGCCGCCCAGCTTCTGAGCCCAGTGCAAGCGGCGTGATGATATAATGTCATCGTGCCACTCATGTCATCACTGGAGAAGGAAGTCTGGCAGGCTTAAGGCCTAAGGAATTAGGCTTCCCAGTCGAATTAGCAGAGTAGAGCTCTGGCGGCGCTCTACTCTACTAAGACTAGGCATCTGAACACTCAGGACAGAGTGCCCGGGTGATCTGAGGCAGGATTCGCTGCACCACCGGGAGGCGCCGAGCCCTGTAGCAGTTGCTAAGGCTGCTATCCCCGGTACTTCTACCCTGCACATCAGAAACCTGCATTGAGCAGATTGTCAGAAGTTGATGCCAAATTGCTAGTTATTCCTTTTGCTTCTTTACAGCCCTTTCTAACTGACACAACTAATATACCCCTCTCTTATACTTTAGTCAGCCACTCATATCCACATCCTTTAGTGGTCATGAGCTGAATAGATAGATATATAGGGAGACATTTTTGCCATATTTTGCACCAAAAATCGTTGTACCCCGTTCTAATTTTGAAAA